>JAULKM010051423.1:0-12721 GCA_032355605.1 Rubia tinctorum
TGTATTTACATATCTTAGGAAGAAACACTTCATGTAACTATACTCCTTTTCTCAAAGGTTTAGGGCGCCTAATATATTCCCTGCACTTTCAAGGTAAAAAAATCAACTAAAGCTCACCCAAAAAATGAAAAACATCAACATGAGAAAAAAAATAAAAACATGAACAAAAAAACCTACAGTATTTTAAGAGTTTAAATTCTTCACTCTAAAAATCATAACACATCAACTTTTTTATTTTTAAAAAAACAACAAATATCAACTTATATCACCAAAAAACTACTAACATCAACTCCTTTTATAATTCTTTGCATACGCCATATTATTTGTCTGTCATATTCCTAGATACCTTAAGCTATCATTTGAGATTATAGGATAAAGTGGATTTCTTATTTAGGGGTAGTAAGTTGGTCTTATAATTATAGTACTTGATATGTACTTTAAACCAAGGGGATAGCTAGAATTTTTTTTTGGCGAGGACTAGTTATTTAATTTTTAGTAAAATAATATTTAAAAATGCTGGAGTGACATATTTAAGGGTAGTCGACACAACATTTCACAATCAAATAGGATGAAATGTGGACGCATATGTTCACGACATGGTGATCAAAAGAAAAAAGGCGGGTTAATTCGCACATCACTTAAAAGAAACCCTGGATACATTAAACACAATTAACATGAAACTGAATCCCAAGAAATGCACAATTGGAGTGGGTGCAAGAAATTTTTTTGGGGTACAAAGTCTCTTCAAAAGGAATTGAGGCTAATTCGGAATAGATATAGGCAATATTCAATCTCTCCCAACCTCGAACGGTCAAAGAAGTGCGAGTGTTGATGGGATCCCAACATCACTTAGCAAGTTTCTCTCAAAAGCTGCAGAAAAACATTTGCTAATGTTAAATATCCTTAAAAGGGCCAAGAATTTCAACTGGAATGAGGAAAGTCAGAAAGTGTATTAATCGTTGAAAGAACAACTACAAGAGTTGCCAACGCTGAAGTCACCAATGCTAGGAGAAACTCTATACCTATATCTGGAAATTTCAAGCAACACAGTGAGTTTGGTCTTAGTGCGTCAAGAGGGTCAAAATCAAGTACTGGTATACTACATCAGTGGGATACTGCAAAGTGCAGAAAGAACGTACTTTCCGATCAAAAAATTAACTCTATCATTAGTCTACTCAGCAAGGAGACTGCAAAGCAATTTTCAAAGCCATAACATAATTGTGTATACTGACTACCCAATCAAGAATATCTTGAGAAAACCAGAATCATCCGGCAGAATGACCGAATGGGCACTTGAATTGGGACGATACGAGATCCAGTTTCAACCGCGTACTGCAATTAAGGCACAAGCCTTAGCAGATTTCATCGCAGAAATGACGTTAGCAGATGCACAAGGGGCAAATACACCATAAAATCTCAGAATAGACAAAGGAAAATCAAAAGGGACAGACATCACATGGAAATTAATCATTGAAGAGGCGTCTAGCAAAGAAGGCTACAGTGCAGGATTGCTAATAGTAAATCTACATGGGGGAGAACATAGGTACTCACTTCGTTTTGATTTCCCACTCACAAACAATGAAGCTAAATATGAAGCACCGATAAGTGAGTTGGATCTTACAATCAGGATAAAGGTTTAAAGTGTTAAGTGCTTTAGCGATCTGAGTGGTCCAGCAAGTGCATGGAGATTATGAGGTACGAGAGGAGCAGTTGATAGAGTATTTAAGGAGAGTTTGCCAACTTATGGGACAGCTTGAATACTTTGACATTCAACACGTACCTAGGAATGAAAATATGTGAAAATATCAAGGCAGACGCCTTGGTAAGCTGGCGACGGCTAGCATCGATACGTTGTTGGGACAGAACGATGTGAATGTAGAGGTCATACCAGTTAGAAGTACAGCCACAACAACTGTGTCAACGGTCCAGACAAAAGAAACAATTTGGATGAAGTCATTGAGGGACTACTTTGAAACGAGAAAATTGCTAGCGGGTAGAATACATGCCAGAATGTTGGAATTAAGATCACACAACTACGTTTACGAGGGGAAAATCTTATACAAAAAAAGGTTTCCTATCTCCATGGATAAAGTGTTTAGGACCAACCCAAGCAAACAAAATCATGAAAGAAGTTCATGAGGGACTATGTGGGACGCATCAAGGATCCCGAACAATCGCGAAGAATATAATTTGTGCAGGGTATTATTGGCTAGCAATGTTTAATGATACACACAAATTCATGCAAAAGTGCAAAAACTGCCAAATTAATATGTTGGTATTGCATAAGCCACGGTCTACTCTGATAGGGATACATGGAACCTGGCCATTCGACAAATGAGGAATCGATTTGGTTGGACCTTTACCTAAAGGAGCTGGTAATGCAAAGTTTCTAATCGTAGCGATTGACTATTTCAAAAAGTGGGTAGAAGCGAAGCCATTGGGAAGAGTCATGGAAGAAGCAGCAAGAAAGTTTATTTGGCAAAACATAGTTTGTTGTTTTGGTGTACCTTAAACTGTCGTGACAAATAATGGTACGCAATTCACGAGTGAAACCTTCACCGAGTGGTGCTCGAAATTAGGGATCACATAGAAGTTCATGTTTGTAACTCATCTACAAGCTAATGGCCAAGTGAGGTAACTAACATAACGTTAGTCCAAGGAATTCAAAAAAAGGTTGGAAGGAAAGCGAACCGGATGGGTAGATGAGATACCCAACGCGTTATGGTATTATAGAACAACAGTAAGAGAACCCACTGAAGAAACACCGTACAACTTAGTTTACGGTCATTGATCAGTAATATCAGTTGAAATCGAGAACTCAAACCTTAGAGTGGAAGAATATAATGAAGGTGACAATCCTAAAATAATGAGATTGGATCCGGATGAACTTGAGGAGAAAAGGCAAGATGCAACAATCACAGAGGCAAAGTACAAGGAGAAGATGGCCGAGCATATCACGATTAGGTCAAGAAGATACAGTTTCGAGTTGGCGATCTTGTGCACGAAAGAATGAGGCAAGTCTAGTAAAGGAAAAAGGAAAATTGTGCCCAAAGTGGGAAGACATGTACAAGGTAACGAAAGCGTATCGATTTAACTGCTACGAGCTAGAAAGTTTGGATGGCAGCAACTTCCCGAACACTTAGCATGTAATCAACCTAAGGAAGTTTTTATGTTTAACTATCCTTAGCAGGTGTTAGAAAGAGCTCAGTTGTATAGGAGCCATGAAATTATCATTGGCTGTATTATCATTGTTAGCGTCATCGTTTCTTTTCAAGCGTGATAACATCATGACCGTACATATTCAATATAAAAACATCTTTCGGGGAATTTTATGCAAAATCCATTAACCTCGAGAAAAAAATAGCAACGCCAGCAAAAAATAGCAAACCATGTCACATCGCAAAGAAAACCAAATCTCACATCTTGGAACCGCGAACAAGTAAGTTTGTACAACATCAACACAACATGCTATAGATCTTGTTGAAGTACAAATACCAAATCAGAAAAGTGACAAAAGCAGGCAATAGATCTTGTGGCTTCGCACAACATAGGTTTACAACATCAATCTTGCAAGCTATATATATTGCAAACGGAAGTGCAAAGGCACATGTGCCTACGAAAACAGAGACAAAATCAAGCAATAGATCTTGCGGCTTCGCACAACATAGGTTTACAACCCCAATCTTGCAAGCTATAAATCTTGCAAAAAGAAACGCAAAGGTGCATGTGCCTATGAAAACAACAACAAAAACAAGTGATAGAACTTGTAGATTTGCATGAATCAAGTTGTCATAACCTAGAACTCGCAACCAATAGATTTTGCATAAAACAAGAATGAGAGCCCTAAATACAATAAAAGCCGCAACCGAAGTCAAGTAATCATTCTTGCAACTTCGCACCAACTAGATGTAAATACCTCAAAGTAGCATGCGGTACCATAATTTCAGACTGGTAACCACCAGTCCTAGCTGGCAACTCAGGATGAAAGCAAAAGAATATAGTGATAGCAGTATTTAATAAATACAACATTTTATACTAGTCATAAGCATATGCATTGGTAATGAAAAACCAAGGTAACACAAAATAGAAGCACAAAGATAGTACTTGAAGTATTTGGAGAAGGAAATCATTACATCAAATAAAAACAAGTTATCTACGCCTTGGTGCACAAGATGGCCTAGCAGAAGAAGAACTACCAAAGCGGCGGGATTGCTCAGCCTGATATTCCTCCTCGGATAAAATATGCTCATAGCGCCATTTCATATGCAAGTAATCAGGGTGGCGGGTTCGACTACTTCACTGCATACGATCAAGATACTTTGCATAGTACTCTTTAAGGTCAGTTATGAGACCAAACTCTTCATGATCAAGTTGAATACCTGTGACGCCCACGGTGTTTTGATAACTTTTATTCAAGTTCTCCAAGTTACGTATCTCCTCCTGTAGTTAACGAATATGTGACCTAATAGATTAAGATAGATTAATCTTCTACCCGTTAATATTCATAGAAAGATCCCCGTAGTTAATAGAACCACAAGGCAAGGGCCTTGAGTTTTTCTTTGTAATCAACACAAGCTTGTTAAAGTTAAGGCACACACGAGTCAAGGTGGGCGCACTCAGCACGAAAGTGATCATTCTCACTATGCAGGTAGGTATTCACGGTGAACTATTCATCAAACCTGCTCTGCCACCCTTAAGAACAAGTGGAAAGGTGATCACATTTATCCCGCTTCTTCTTCAGATGATCCAATAATTGGTCAATTCAAGAGCACTGCTTATCTATGATTATGGTCTTGTGATGAGTCTCGCGTGATTTGTTCCTGGAAAAATTATTTACTTCATCTTGCCGGCCAATCATTTTAATCAATTTTAGTTGCTGCCACTCAATAAGATTATTCTATTGGACTCACAATTCTTTCAACTTGCGAATATAGTCTCGTGACTCGCTTATGGTCTTCTTCCATCTAAGCTCCAGATAGTTGATGCTAAGTAGCATATTTTTGAGATGAACACCCAACAACAGCGCCCAATCCTGATCGAGACTGAGAAGGTTGAGCCAACACACGTACACACCAATAGATTCAAGATCAACTAAGCTGCAAAGGATATCCTTGCAAGTGTTTCAATATTATAACCGTCAACTTAAGAAATTCCTTTGATAAGGAAGTGGTAGCCTCAACCAGTCTAGTAGGGCAGCACGAATTGTAAGAAATAAACTGAGGATGTTGCTCAGAACGAACACTAGAATCCAACGTATCAAGAGTATTTAAAAACTTACTGTCGATAAAAATACCAAATCCCTGCATACGAATAAATACGAGGGAAGAATACAAAGTTAGTGTTGGCATACCAAATTCACATTGAAGGAAGTACACATAGTTCACACATACATAAAAGTACCATTACATGTTACAAATATAAGTTCAAATGGTATTAAATTAAGTCATAACTCTAAAAATAACTAACATTGGTAGAAGAAGAAAATGCATTCTGGGTAACGAGAGCAGAATCCTCCTTGTTCACATTCTGAGCAGAATCCTCCATATTCGCATTAACTTCTAGGTTAAGAGATGACTTAGGATCAAGAGAAGCGAATGGAAGGCTGTCAAGATAATCAACTCTGCACTCTCGCACTTCTGAAATAGAAGGTAAGAAAGGAACACTCGCGAGATGTGATAACAAAGCATAAGGATATCCAGCATCAGCAATTTTATTGATGAACTCAGCCTTAAGCATAGTCTTCTGCTGCTCCAATATCTCCCTGCACTTAACCAGTGAGGGCAATCTCTTCGCCTTCAGGACATGATTCATCTTTCGCTGCTCCATCAAAGCCTCGCACCAACTAATATTGTGAGCGAAACTAGAAACGTCTTCAAAAAGGTTGAAGAAAGACTTCATCTTAAAAATCCGATCAGCAAGAACTTAGAGATAACTTGGAAAAACAGGACCTTTAGTTCGCATCTCCTCCAACTTAGCATGGAGTTTACTAGCCTCTTCTTCAGCAACCCACACAGGCTTCTCAACAGCTTCAAGGGAGATCTTCATAGCCTCGCATTGCTTCTCGCTAGCTTTATACTATTCCAACAACAAATTGTCCTGCTTTGATAATTTAGCAACCCGCTCACCAACGAGCTTGAGACTCTCACCAATATTATGACATCCATCAGAAAAAAGAAACAAACAAACATAACAATAAGATATCGTAATAAAAGCATAATAATATAAGATAAAATCATTCTAAAACTATAGCGAACATACCGCGACCATAGACTCATGCATAGGAAGTTTGGAAAGAGCGGCAACAATAGTCCATTCTGCCAACAAATTACCGCTTCACAGTGGATGTTTAGAACGAGAATGACTAGTGCGACCCTTTTTCTCAGAAGACTCCAATGCAGCTGATGAACCACCAATCCAATTCTTTCTCTTTTTTACTTCCAAAGCGACAGAGGCAGCAATAGCTACAAGTACCTTCTTCTCTTTCGGTACCTTGCCCTCAATTTGCGCTAACTGAGAGTTCACCCGAGGGAAGTTCTCTCGAGAGACACCATCAACACCATTGTCATACGGAGGGACGAATATATTTTCCATCTCCTCATACTCATTGTCAGGGATAAACAACTTGTTAATCTTTTGCCCAACTAGATCCATATCTACCATTCAACATACAACATACAACTTAAGTCAAGCGAACACACAAATACAACTGAGCAATACAAAAAAAACAAGAGATAACTATAGATATCTACAACATCAAAATAAAAATAAAGAATTTTAAATAGAGAAACAATAATATAACAACAAATAAACAACTTCGCTCTCAGATTCAGCATAACGCAGATCTATCGAGCATTCGCCGAGTTGTAAAACAACCTTGGACTTAGCAGTAAGACGAACTTCCGGCTTGGGTAGTTTAGACTTAGGAACATTATAATTCCAAGCTAGAAGAACATGTTCGCACTCATGATCCAGTTTAACAAACAATTTTTTTGCGCCACACATCGCAGTACCCACTGACGATCTCAAAATTGGGAATGACGGGATAAAAAGTAAATTCATCAAATGAGTTTTTTTGCCTTACGAAGCTGATACAAGCTACAAAACAAGTCAACCGAAAGAGGAACATTGGCTTGGGTACACACCCTTAGGATGAAATTGAGACAACATGATTTGATAAGATAGAAGCAAATCTATACCATGTTGAGGAAGGGGAAAGACAAGACCAAACTTGAGAAAATCTAAATAACAAGATATATAACCAATAGGGGGAGTGCGGACACTCTCAGGAGTAAGAGGAGCTTTGAGCTCAAGCGAATACATGAAAGGAAAATTAGTTCGTAAAATTTCCAAACAGTCGTCAGAGTGAACGTTAATAATGGTGAAAGAGGCGGGGGGATGATTGGAATCCTCCCTAGAGTTAACATCATCAACCCCACCATTCTCTACGGGAGAATAAATAAGATTAGGGGTAAACATTCAGGAAGAAATGAGCCCTAAAATTTGAGATGAAAACCCTACCAATTAGAGCCATAAAACACAAACCGGGTATTCCGACAACAGTAAAAAAATAACACAAGTAATCTGTTCGAGAAGACAATCGGATAAATTCCGGTCAAATATAAACAATAAAACTGGTTGAACAAATATATTGCTCAGATTCACAAGTGAGAAAAATGTTTAAAAAAGGGAAAAGAAAAAGACAAAGAGACTTACGAGTTGAGAGAGCGGAGAATGATGATGCACGAGAAGAATAAGAAGAGACAAGGAATTAGAAAGACTGAGGCATTTGAAGAAGCAATAAAGTCCAATATTTAAATTAAGACATTGAAACGTAAAAAATGAAGCTTTAAATCAGTAAAAAATATCATGATGGAGTTCTGACACAAAAAGTAACTTACCTTTTATAGAATACGATACGGTGGGGGCATACTAATAGGTGATACACTGAACAGTGACGGAATTAGGGCAATCAATTCAGGGCATTTATAAGGAAAGCAAAGATAACAACATGTGAAAAAATTCTGAAAATCGTAGCGAATAATGAGGAGAGAATCCTGGTTTAATGACACAAGATCACAACAGCCGAGCCTATCAAAAGCTATAAATTTGAAGTAAGAATTCAAATTCAAATTAAAAAACCAGACATTCCAACATAATCGCAAGTGTAACCAAGAAGCACGCAACACTTCACGAAAACAATGTAAGTTACTGTGATGACGAACATATTATTACAACTTAGGAGATAAACAAAACAACAATTCACACACATTCAACCTACACAGTCATCGCTTCGCGTTCCATTGATTTCATAGCTAGAGGGGCTTATGGTGTATACCTAGCCCATACACTAAAACCTGTTGGCCTTTAGGCCCAGTCCAAGACTTGACCACGAACTGGGCAAAGCGGAGCCATGTCTAAGAGTGGGGAAGACACTTGTGAGTGATCCTGAGATTCTAGCAACCAGGGTGCAACCTATGATCTAAAACCTTAGCAATGCGAAGCGATGATTGCGATCCACTATAAATATAGGAAGAGCAGCATTGGCTCAACTAAGTAGCACTAACTGGGAAATACTAATTCTCTAGAGGAACGAATTAAATTAATTGTCCGAGCACTTTTCCCAAAATCACTTCCGGGGTCTCCCTTGCAGGATCATGCTTATACTACGGTGATCGCCATCAGCAGCTCACCTGACCGGGAATACCACATCACTATGGAATTTCTATACAATGGTTAGTTAGATGATCTCCTATTAGACAACCTAAACTTTAGGCAGGGGCCTTTATGCAATTCTAACTATATTCTAGCTCAAAGAACTTTTCTTTAATAATTTTCAGGGACCTATCTCTAATATTTTTGCACGGATATATCTCTAATATTTTTTCACGGACTTTTTTGTCCAAATTTCCCCATCATTTTCCTGCAGCTGCAATCTGCAAATATATATATATATATATATATAATATTTTTAAAATGCAAAATATCAATATGATCATCGAACAAAAAATGAAAAGTGAAAAGTGAAAAATATCAACATAAGAGGGAAAAAAACTAAAATATCAACAAAAAATCCATGGTACCTCAAGAGTATACACTTTTCACTCTAAAAATCATAAAACATCAACAATTTTTTTAAAAAAACTACAAATATCGACTGATATCACCCAAAAACTACAAACATCAACTCTTAACACCTAAACCTCATCCAGAAAATGAAAAACATCAACATGAGAAAAAAGACACTACAGACATCAACTCCTATCACCTAAACCTCAGTCGGAAAATGAAAAACATCAACATGAGAATATAAAAAACTACAAATATCAATCAATATCACCCAAATAAACTACAAAACATCAACTCATATCAAATAAACCTCATCCAAAAAACATCAAGATGAGAGAAAAAATACACTACAAAAGTCAATACCTAACACCCAAACCTCATCCGGAAAATGAAAAACAACAACATGAGAAAAAAGACAACAAACATCAACTCCCATCACCTAAACCTCAACTGGAAAATGAAAAACATCAATATGAGATTTTTTTTCAAAACTACAAATATCAATCTGTATCATCCAAATAACTACAAAACATCAAGTCATATCAAATAAACCTCATCCAGATAATGAAAAATATCAACATGAGAGAAAAAAAGTTACAAACATCAACCAAAAAGCTCAGTACCTCAACAACATAAATTATTCAAGAAAAAGGTGCTAGTGGGATTCGAACCCAAGCCACTAACCTCAAAACCCATATACTAACCACTACGCAAACGAACAATTATTGAACATATTCTCAGTCAAATAATAATAAATCTCATCATGTACATCAAGAATATAAATTCTTCAATTTTTTTGGGATTAGTGGGATTTGAACCTTGGTCTCTAACCTCAAAAACTAGAATACTAACCACTACATCAAATAACCTTTATTAATCACACACTCAGTAAAATGATATAAAATCTCAGCATATCACATACTCAGTCAAATAATATGGAAAAACTTTCTTTTAAAATACGGACTCATGAATAAATATGTAAATTTCTTGTAATTCTCATATAACTATAAAGTCTGTATTTTGAAAGACGGTATTTCCATAAGTTATGGAAAGACCAAAGTTTAACCAACAAATTAGAAGAAATCAAGATAAAATTTTCGGGTTGCATTAATCGGGTCATCAATTTATAACCACTGCAAGTTGGATAATAAATTTTGACATTGCAACTAAAACCTTTTACTCCCTCTGTCCCAGTTGCAACTACACTGCAATCATTAGTACACTGTTCAAGAAACATGTTTGACCGTTAATATATTTACCTACGTATAATAATTGCAAATAAAAATTTGATATTTAGAAAATACTTGTTACGACGAACTGAACAATATCATATACGATAATATTGATGTTCAAATATTTATTCAAATATGTGGTCAAACTTTGATAAAGAATAGTGTTAAAAAAGTAAGAGTGCAATTTGAGTTGAGACAGAGGAAATCTCTTTTTATATAATTCTAATTCAACTCTTATGCTTATGAAAAAACAGTTTTCCGAGATTTTATGATATATATGATACAAATTTATTATTTATTTAAATTATATATTAAATTTTCATTCATAATCCGTGCATAAACTAATATTTTAAGTAATCGTGAATGGTTGGGATGGTTGAGATGTTAGTGTATTTTTGTTTTAATTTCTTTTCTTTTCTTTACTTTATTTATTTTTACTTTTCGGGGTGGGGGGCTATTAATTATATTTTTGTTATTTATTTGGTTTTAGTTTTCTTTTTAGTTTTCAAGTTTCTGTCCTTTTTTTTCAGATTGAAAAAGTGGATTAAATTAGGTCTTTTTTGCTGGAATATTTAGTCGCGATTGTTGTCTGCCAACCTTAAGTTTTTCCAACGGTTCCTTTTGCTTGGTTAAACTTATCTGACTTCTGAACATGTCTTTATCTATATGGTGGTTTAGGAGAAATCCAAGTCAAGGTAGTTATAACAACTTATTGTTGGCGATGCCATTTATAGTTTACAGACCACTTTTGTAGACCGAGCAAGTTGACCTTTATCGATCAGGTTGTGTCGTGTTAGAGACTTTCGTACCTTTTCCTGAGTTCACTAACATTTATAAAAGATTTTTGGCAACCAAAATGATCGGAGTCATGCCTACATTCTATAAAGGACTTTAATTTAAAAGAGATGTACCAGATTTTTCACTTCTGGAGCTGTTCATTTTTGTTTTGGTTGCTTTAGATTTAGCAGTATAATGTTTTGGAAATTTGGGAGAAGGTGACTGATATTTGAATACTGTGATCAGCTTCTAGTGGTTCGAGCCGAACTACTTGGATGTATATATGCAGCATTTGACCATTTATCTTAGGATATACCCCTTTCTAGTACTATGTGTTTTATACATAAATGTTAAAAACTTGTACTCCCTCCGTCCCTTTTTTAGTGTCCTACATCACTATTAATCAATAAAGTTGATGTTGTTTGTATTTAATTTTTTTTTATAAATTTATAAATGTGAAAAATATCACATGAGATACTGCTACATTCATCGTAACATATATTTTTAGAATATTTAATTTTCATAATTTATTTTTAAACATAATGTAAGATATTAAAATCATAAAATCATCATTGAATAGTAACAAAAGAGGAAGTAAGATACTAAAAAAAGGACGGAGGGAGTACTTTTTTTCTCCAGTTTTCTTTTCCTCGTTTTCCCATCACTAGGAGACGGAAAACATTAATTTTTCAATTGAGATTGTTTGAGTGTTTATGTTATTTAATAAGTAGGTATTATCTCCACACATTAATATTGTTTTTCGACTTAAAGAATTAAATTGTTGTGTTCATGATGATCACTCAATTTAGCTGATCGCGTCAATGTTTTTTTCTCGATCTGATTGTACGAATCGTGTTTTTGCAATTTTTTGTTTGTGTTTTTGAATTAATCACACGACTATTGACCCCTTAACATTTTCAAACCTAAAATTTATAAACTTTGACCATTAATATAAGTTTATATATATATATGATAAAAATATCATACAAGAGATATTGTTAGATTCATTTTAACATCTATTTTCTAGATATCAACTTTTTATGTTGAATTAATATGCATAGCTAGAGATATTGGCAGTCAAAGCTGATCATCGGAGATGTTGAAAAAGTAAATGAGTCAAAAGTAATGAGACGGAAGGACTATTGTATCAAGCTTTAAAAAATATTAAAAAAATAGAGGGAGTAACGAAATCATAAAGTAAAGGAGGAAGGCCCTGTTCTATATAGTTTATTTGGATTTCAGTTCGAATCAAATCAGTATATTTATAATTATTATAGTTCAATATATTTATATTATTTCAGTTCAGTTCAGTTCAATATATTTATATTTATTTTAGTTCAGTATATTTATGCTTAGGCAAAGTCTTGGGAAATACCGTCTTTCCATAGACATATGGAAAGACGGGGTTGAATTGGAATTATATAAAAGTAAAAGGTTTTAGTTGCAATATTAAAAAACTTTATACTTAGTTGCAATAAATTTATTTTCCATTTTTTCAGTTCAGTAACTACAATCAATAAATAAAACTAAAATAATAAGACAATTATTAAAATTGAAAAATAAAATATCACAAGTCCATATTTAAAATAAGAACAAAACTAAAAAAAATGTTTGATATGAGAATTTTCATTTTTGATATGAAAGTT
>JAULKM010051432.1:0-12721 GCA_032355605.1 Rubia tinctorum
GATTTAGATACGAAAACTGAAAATGGTTATCTAAACCCCTTATGATGTAAACCTACCTAAATCTAGAAATCTTCCAACAAAAAGATAACAACAGAGATGCTAAAGGCTTAGGAAAATACATGCATTTTGGCATCTCATCACCATACAAAACAATCCGATAAAATCAGCATTCCAAACCAGCAAACACCAGCAATCATCATACAAAACACCAGATAAACCAGTCTACCTTTCATCATTATCAATCCAGAATGTACTTATTCTGAATCAGTTTACTCAACTGTCCATAATCCATAATTTTTTTAAAGATTCTACGATTCCTTTCCATCCAAACATTATACCAGACACTAAAGTATAGGCTCAGTTTATCTCTGATCTTTTTCTTCCTTCTACAACAGACTCTCAAAAACTTCTTCATACTTCTCATATTTTCTAGCCTTTTCATTTTCAGAACATCTATAACTTCAATTGTGTATTCACATTGAAAGAATAGGTGATCAATGGATTCAAACCAGTAACCACATAAGCTGATTTGAATCCCTAAGGATGTTAACCTGTCTGCTATATCAAGTTTTTTCCAGATCATCAGTTATATAAAAAAGGAAATCCTGGGCTGAATACTTCCATTCCATATCAATTCCCCTATCATAAATTTCTGGGTTACCCCTTTCAATTAATTATAGGCTTTTATACAGTTGAAATATCCTTTAGAATCTTAGCACTTCACCAAATCGGATTCTAAGTTTCAGCCTGTTTAAAATTTTCCAATTCCATCTTGATCCCATTGGAGAATCATGGTTTAGAGAGAATCCTTCTTCAAGTAGTAGTTGTGCACCCAAAGAACCCACAAGGAGTCCTGTTTCGAATTCAAATCCCATAAGTTTTTGCATAAACAAGCAGCATTCCATAACCGAGGATCCTTGATGCCAGTTCCACCAAATTTCTTTGATTTAAACAAACTCTCCCATGGTGCTGGAATAAACTTCCTAGTCCCAGGTATCTGATGCCACAAAAAGTTCCTACAAACCTTCACTATCTCTGAGTGGATACCCTCAGGTAGTTGCAAAGCAGCTGACCGGTAGCTTGAAAAGCTTAGCAAGACTCCATTAATTAAATGTACTTTATCAGCATAAGAAATGATTTTGTCTCCCATAACTTGACTTTGCCTGTAATTTTTTCAATCAACCTCTGACATATTTTAGCATTCCACCTGGTAGGAATTCCCAGATATTTCACTTGAAATGTGCCCAAATAGATATTGAGCTGATCCACCAATAATTGCTTTTCACATTGAGACATCTTGCCAAAAAAATCTGAGACTTGTTTGTGTTAATCTGTAATCCACTGACTTGTTTAAAATTTGATAAACAATCCTGAACCCCCACTAAGGATTTCTGATCTGCTTTGCAAAAGACAAGTAGATCACCTGCAAATAATAGACCGTGGAGGTTAACTCTTCTACACCTTTGATGAAAGCCAATATTATTCCTTCTGAATTCCAAACAGAGTAATCTGGAAAAATACTCTATTGCAATCACAAAAGGGCAAGGGGGATGAAGGATCCCCTTGCTTAACACCCTTCAATCCTTTACAAGTCTCAGATAACTTACCATTGATGAAGATTTTGAAAGTGTTGTTGAATACACATTCTTTTATCCATCCAATGAAAAGGTCTTGAAATTCCACTTCTTCCAACTGGTTTGAACAAGAAACTCCACTCCACTGAGTCAAAAGCCTTATGGATATCCACCTGTAGCATACAACTGTCAGCATAAGTATGTTCACTGTTATAACGACAAATAAGTTCCTGAGCAAGTAGTAAGTTATGACTTATACTCCCCCCTTTAACAAATGATCCTTAATTTGGACTGATAATTACATGTAAAACCTCAGAAATCCTCTTACATAGCAGCTTTGTAATCAATTTATACAAAGTTGGGCAGCAAGCAATAAGCTTGTACTCAGTTGCTCTCTGTGGCTGATCAATCTTTGGTACAAGGGAAATTACTGTTTGATACAGTTCTTGTGGCATTTTCCTCCCTTTAAAGAAACTCCATACTGCAGTAAATACATGATTACCAATATATGGCCAAGCTTCCTTGAAGAAATGACTAGAATACCCATCTGCTCCAGGGCTTTTAATAGGACTTATGATTTTTAATGCTGCCCAAATATCATTAACAGAAAATGGTTGGATTATCTTGACTTGCTGCTCCACGGTTAAGACTGATCCTTCCAAGATAACCTGCTTATCAATTCTTCTTTTTGGTTTTTCTGAACTTCCCGGAATCCCTCTATAGAACTCCACCAGATGTTTTTCAATATTCTCCCTTTATTACAAAACTCAACTCCATTGTGGATTCCAAGTATTTGATTCCCATATTTCCTGGTTCTTAGCTGATCATAAAATATTTTTAAATATATGTCTCCATGTTTAATCCATTCGAGCTTAGTTTTCTGTTGCAAAACTGAAACTCAGCAACACTTAGCCTGTAAACTTCCCATCTTGTAGCTTGTTCTTTGATCTGAGCTTCTTTGCCTCCTGGATTTGCGCATAGGAAACCAATTGCTTTCTCCCATTTGTTTTGAGCTATCTGAACTCTGCCCTTAATATCGCTGAATTAACTTTCGTTGATCTTTTTCAAAGAGAATTGCAGTTTCTCAAGATTCTTCAACAAGCTAGCCATACTACACTCTTTTTTGCCCCTCCAAACTTTTTGTACTGCAGGTATAAACTCCTTTGACTGAGTCCATGTAGTGAAAATTTTGGAGCTCCTCCCTACTGTGTACTGATTAGGGAAATGTATAACCAGGGGGAAAGGATCAGAAATCCCTGAAAATTGGATCATGCACTTGGTTTCTAGAAATTCATCAATCCAAGACTGATTAGCCAAATCTCTATCCAAATTTATACTAATTCTTTCATCATCAACTCTTCTGTTTGTCCATGTATACTGTGGCCCTAAAGACCTCATTTGTTCCAATTTCATATCATCCACAAGACTCTTCATATCTTCAAGATCAGGGACTGAAACTTTACTTCCACCCAATTCATCTTCAAACTCCAGTATTGAGTTGAAATCTCCTACTATCAGCCATAACAGATTCTGATAATTGATCCTGTTCAAGGAATCCCACAATGGCTTCCTATCTGCTTTAATATTCCTTCCATAAACAACTGAGACTACCCCATGAAATTTACCATTTTTTCCCTTCACTTCTAAGTGCGTCAACTTTTCTTCCATTTTAACACATTCACTTCATAACTCTGTAAATTCCAGCAGATCCAAATTCTACTTTTCCCAGAAATACTATTGTTGGATATGATCTTCATACCAATAGCCATCCCTTTCAACACCTTTTCTTCCTGATTTTTTTTCTAGTTTTTGTTTCCATTAAACCAACCAAACCTGCACTGTGTTTCCAACAAAACTCCCTTATTCTTTTTTTTGCAGTTCCACTCCATTTAACCCCTTAATGTTCCAGAATAGCATATCGATTCCTATCATTTGGTGGTTTAGATAATAAGGTAAACTCCCGATCCCCAATTTCACAACTCATACTTTGTCTCCTTCTTTCTTTGTCTTGGTTCCTTTCATTAGAAACCATTACTTCTTTCTCTTTTTCCTCTTTCAAGCCACCATTCGGCCCTGATGCCCCTCCTCTATCTTCCTTCTGCTCAACATTAAACCTCATATTCTTAGAATATTTCAATGGACCTTTCCACCAGTTGTAGATTTTGGCTGATCAGCTACTTGGTTTATAGTTTTCTTTTTCTCCACTTTCTGACCGGTCTCCAAATTTTTCTCCACTTTCTGACCGGTCTCCAAAATTTTCTTTGTCACATAGACTTGCTTCACTTTTCCTTGAACTTCTTCTTTCATGAATTCCTTCATTTCATGACAAAACATCTGACAGGTGTTGCATATAGTTGGCTTCCATTCAAATATAACCTCCTGATGGCAAACCGTTTTCCTCTTATTCAGGTAAGGGAAATTTTATCTTTAATATGCATTTCCACCCGGATTCTAGCATAACCCAATCTATCTTGCTCTCTTTTAGCATTATCCAGCTCCACAGGTCTACCCAAAGGGCTTACCATTCTACTCAGCAATTCTGGGCTCCAATACTTGATTGGAAGTCCAGGTAGTTGAATCCAAACTGGGACATAGAAATCATCACAGAAATTGATATCCAGTTACCATTTTCTCATTATAATTGGCTTGTTGTCAAACAGCATGACTCCCTTTTCCATAACCTGCTCCTCTGAGTTCTTGGAATCTAATTTGACCATAAACACACTAGAATCAACCATCCACACTTTCTCAATCCCCAAAATTCTTCCAAACTATCATTATGTACCCATCCAGAATCTTAAAAGGAGGGTTACAACCTAGAATTTTACAGACAACCACGTTTTCCTAGATTTTAATATTATCTTTACCAGATCTTCTTCCATTTCACCCATTTCAATTTCATCAACAATTAGTGGAGGTACAAATTTCAGTTCATTAGATTTAAATAAACTTGCCTAGGGTGTACCTTTCTCCGGCGTGTTTTCATTTGTTCGATCTTCCCATGATAGGTTCATATGGACTTTAGACTCAGCTTTCATTGTCTCGATTACCGGCTGAACATCCGATATATCCTATGTAATCATTTGCTGCACAAAATTCCCAGTTGTTGATGTTGGGCTCATTTTCACCATCTGCAAAACCTCCTCCCTTTTCTTAACCTTATCTTCAATTTCTATCGCTTTCTCCACTTTCTTCCTACTCTTCATCGAACCATAATGCAAAATGTGGGAAAAAATTTCTCTTTTCCATCTAGTTGATTTCCTTTTCGCTCTAGATCGCCCCATGAGCGGAAAGAACCAGATCAAGATTGAAGAAGAAAACGAGCAATACACATAGTAAGGTATAAACGGACCTAGTGAGTTAGCGTTCCTCTAGGCGATGTTACATTGAATCTAATGTAACACTTTTTTTCATATTTGACTAGTCAATATCTATTCATTTTCTATATAGGATTTGTTAGTTAGCTTTTACCTTTTTCCCGTTGGGCGTTTGATCTAGTGGTATGACACACCTCACTAATGATAAGGGTCATTATATATAGGGTTACAAGAAACCAAAATCTAATAGGAATATGATTCTAAAGTCTAAGGAAATTACATCTATAAAAGATACCGGTGCGAGTTTTGTTTGACCGGTGTATATTTGCGGCACCAGAATGTTTTGTTAATGGTGTTATTTTTACATGTTAACAACACAATCTCATCGTATTACAAAATTTATTTGCGGGTCCAAATTTTAATTAGACCCGTAGAATAATGTGTTCCAGTGTAAGCTATTATAAAATGTAAAATTTCACACCGACGTTATTTACATCGGTTTTTAAAATTACACCGGTAATCCTAATATGTAAAGTGTTGCCTAGATTCTTACATCGGTTGATATATATACCGGTGTTTGTACATTGAATCACCAGATGACTTAGATACCGGTGCGAATATTTTTTACATTGGTTAGAAATAAAACATACCGGTGTAAGTTGAAATTATATTTTTCAATGCACAACTTGAATTTGGATGGGGCCTCCCAGATCATTTTCGATGCAATTTCAGACAAAAATTTTACAGGTTCTAATATAATAGGTTGAAGATATGATTTATTTAGTTGAAAATAAAAAAATGTACCATGACAAATGTAATAACCTTCAACCACAAGAAATCCTTAATCACACAAATTTGTCAATCCCCATACACATTAAAAGATCTCAAAAATCAACCTACTATGTAGTTCATATCATCTAGGAGGTCCAACAATGTCTTTGATTGTTTTGCATACTCATCTACCCAAGCCCCGCACCATCTTTCAGTGAAAACTTTAATTTCATATGCTTTGTTTGTTCCTTGGCCCTTTAGAAAATTCTGTGATTTTTTACGCTTACAATATTAGTGAAGACTATTGTTTGTAATAGAAATTATGAACTTTTATTTGTGAAATGTGATGTTTACCACTCGGATATTGGTTGAATTTTTTCAAAGCACGAGTTCTTCCATGAAATTCATGACACAGTACATGCATTCCCATGAACCACCTTGAGATTAGTACTGAGAAGAATTAGGATTTTTGGTACCAATTTACTAATTTATTGATTGATGAAGTTGAAATAAAACTTTTGGATTGATTTACTTATGTTTGATATTTTCCATGTGCATTCGGGTTCCAATTCCATCAATTCTTTCTCTGTTTGGTGTATGCAAGAAAGCTCGTGAATAACAAAATTTAAAACATTATGTTGTTCGAGTATATTACATTAATGAATTTGAATTCGTTTTATAGTGGTACTTGGAAATCACCCATTGTTCAATCACTTTTGTTGGTTTGATCCCCACATCAATGTATCGAGTGTAAATATCTCATCCGTACTAGGGCAGATGATGATGAGGTACCAATGATCACTGCGAGAAAATGACACTAGTTAATTAACAAAAAAGAAGAGGTTAGAAATACAATTGATGAATTAGAAATTTTGGTTTACATTCTAAGGTAGGGCACAATGTACAACTCAGGTTCCGTTTCCTTCATTATTCCCTAAATAGTGTCAAAACGCTTTTGGACATCCCTTTCCTCCCACCCCGGGATGATTGCCCAGCCTCTAATATTTGAAGGACAGAATTGGATACGCCCAGCATTAGTTTCGTACACTTTCTCCCAAAGGTGCCTATTAGAGTAAGGACATATAACGAATTAAATCTTAACCGATAAAAAATTCGAGAAAGCATTTAAGGTTCGAAACTGACCCCATCCACACATATCCATTTGTGCATTATCAATCCAGGTCATTGAGTGGAAGTTTCCAAGTTTGTTGCCAAACTCGACCAGTTGATCTATACCCACACCGTAGAAATGCTTTATAGCAAATGTCGATGGTCGGATATGTGGGAAAACACACAATCACCATTCTTTATCATTTCTAGCATAGTTGCATTGCAATCCAAGAGGTACCTCTCCATCATCGGGTTGTCTATCAATTTTTTCCTGTTATGAATCTGCGGGGGCAAAGTTATATAAACATAATTAAATGTTAGTTAAAATTTTGGTACAAATACTCCCTTTGTCCCGCTCAAAATTGTTTATTTACTTTTTGAAAGTCAAACTTTATAAACTTTGACCCTAAATATAAATTAATATATAGATAATAAATATATCATGTAAGATATTGTTAGATTTGACTTAATATCTATTTTCTAATTATCAAATTTTTATGCGATATTATTATAAGTAACTAGAGATATTTACGGTCAGACATAGTCATTGAAGACCTTGAAAATGTAAATAAGCAATTTAAAGTGGGACAGATGGAGTATAAACATTGTGGATGTGGTTCATAAATGTACCTATTTGGGTGGCTTTGGGATGATTTTTACTCTCTTCGAAGGCTGGTAATTGCTTCTTGACTAGTATGGATTTCCCAAAGATGTACCGGCTTCGCCCTATTACAAAACTTCATAAATTTGATTTGTCGAAATGAAAATTTATAATTGTAATATGTGTGAAATTTACTAAAGATATGATGAGAATATACCTCATCATCGGTGAGAATCAAAAGCTCATCCTCGTTGTCGGGTATTTCCATGTTGGCCTCGTTCTTACCATTGTCACTTGGGGGCTCAACCACACTATCCAAGGCATCTCCATCTCTGGGTTGTCCACCCAACATTGTATCACCGGAATTTATGTTAACTATAGCCTTCTTGATGAACTTATTTGGATTTCAAGCCCGATTGGATATTAATAGCGCCTGCAGCCATGATACCCTTGACCAGTTGGTCAAGGTATAACACCATGGCCTTGACGATAGCATTGCCAATGGATGCTTCCTTCGGCATGGTCTGCTTAGTCTATGAACTATATTTGCACTTGCTCATGGTAAGATGCGGTACAACCATTGATGCAGGTAGCCCAGTTTAAGTCCCTCTGCACCCACCGGGGTGATTCCTCTTGTTTGTAGCCTTGATCAGAATGTTCTCACTTGGATGCATATCAAGGTGCCTTTTTCCTTTTCCTCGTTCATCCATAAATGCAGGGATTATATGGAAAATATGTAGAAAAAGTCATAACAAAATGAATTTACGTGCAAGAAATATATTACACTTACAATGTCCCTAGAAATTACACAAACCTCTTTTGACGTGTATTCCCCTCCCTTCCCCTTGTTCAACTCTAGGTAAACTAGTGATCTGTCGGGCTTGAAATGTTTTTGATTAATTTTTTGCTCAATCTCCTCTTTGTTGAAGCCCCGATCAGACAAATTCTTCCTCTCATTTTCCTTTAGTTTCTTGATAAGTTTGTCCTTGATTGAGTGGTTTCCCCTTCTTTCAGAGTGGTGGGTGTAATTATTTGCGGGCGCTTGAGTTATTGCAATGTCTCTGTATTGCCAAGGAGGGAAATTGTGTATTTATCGAACCATGATAGAATGATATCAAACCAAGTGAAGAGTAAGAAATTTAACTAATGTTAATTGCATTGAATCATACCATGAAATTGGGCGTCCGACGTAAACGCTTGAACAAGTGCCACTCTTCCTCATCCATATACTTATACCGCTCCCATGTTTTAACGTTTGATTTATTCTCTTCATTATCCACTTCATGTATATACATGTTTTCCACCTTTGTCTTCCAATTCTAATGGTTGTCTCTTGCCTTTCCATAAACATCCTTCCTAAATTTCTTAGTTTGACCCTAGGTCAAGTTGTTTTCATTTGTAATGCTTGCCCGCAATGAAAAATTAGATAGAAAGACATTAAATAAGTGTTGATAGTTGAACCAATCAATATGACTAATTTCAAAACTTCCCTAGAGCTCACCAATATATCCTTCCATGTCTCTTCCCTCACGTCTGCTGGAACATCACACAAGTTCAGCCAGGATCCAAATTCGATGCGATGCTATAATGCATAATTGCAATATGCAATCCACACAGTCTAGTTCTTCGTGCAGACCATGTCATCATCGTGAAAGTCAAATGCCATGGGGATGGGATTGTTCTCTTTTGCTAGCATAAGGACTGACACGTGGTTGTACCATACTCCCTTCACCAAGTATTGATCTTAAACTTGACGAATGCTTCACCCGATTGGCCCCCAATCTCGGACAAGTCACTGTCTATTTTATTGAATTTCTTCTCCTTGCGGATGTTTTTTGCCTCTCCTTGGGTAGCACGGTTGGCACCGACCCCCTTTCCATAGCATCGTCGGGCTCTACCTCCCCCTGATTCTCAAGTTCTTGTTTGGAGTGTTCTGCCTTAGCTACCCCTCTAATTGATCTTTGTGCCCTCTTTTCCACTCAAATTCTATTTTCAATGGAATGTTGTGCAGCAGTGGTTCTGGTTCTGGCTGAACTACGTCATCGGCAAATAATATCTACCTTTTTTTGTTGTCCGGCATACTTCCTATCGGTGGAACCTTCCCCCGTTCAGGCATCATCTACAACATCATTGTAGAGAAACATAATAACAAAAACTCACCGCAAATATAATCAATCAAAGAACAATCCATATATACTTCACAAACTCACCTATTTATACATCAAAAAATTGGCCATATAAACATCACAAACTCGGGAATTTTAGGTATCCAAACTATCCATATATACAACAAAAACTATGCCATTAGTACAACACAAACATTCACCATTCTAACAACAAAAACAATGCAGTTAAAATTACACTAACTCGGCCATTTAAAGTACACAAATTTGGGCATTAAAAAACCTAACATACCAATTCTATGTAATCATGAATTTCCATTGTTAATAATTTATGAAAATCCACAACAAATACTAACCCATCCACAAATAAAGTCCAAAAAAGGGTATATATCACAAATTTCTCTTCCGTGAAAACCTTGAAAATCATTGTAGCACAAATGAATGACAAACACAACACACATGAACACAATATGATCTGGAATACGATTCATAAAAATTTGCCCTTAAATCTCACTTTTTTTTCTTTGAGGAATTTTTCGAACGTGTTATGTGCATAACAATTGTAGTGATTCCTAACAAAAAATGAAGATGCAAAACCAGTGAAAATGATACCTAGATGACTAACCTTGATGGATACAACGATTCGGGCATGGTTGAAGTGTTTAATACGTCAATTTTCTTTTAAGTGATAGGGTTCTTAGCAAAGAATGGTGTAATACAAAATGGGGAGGCTCTTGGATTTTTTATAGCAAGGATGTGAGAGGGTTGATGGAGTTATGAGAAGTTATGAGGCATTATGAAGAGTTTTTGATGACTTATAACAATTTTTATTTGTGGAAGATGAAAGGAGAAGAGGTCGATGAACGTGGATCAAGAATCCTTCTGGGTTCAAATGTTGCTTATATATTGCGTCAGACTACACCGGTGCCTATTCATTTTATACTTAGGTTAGGGAATTAATTTTTTTGTCTACATACCTAGCACCAATACAATGACCGGTGCCATTGAAAAATATACCGGTGCTGATAAGGATACGACGCAGCTGCTCAACACTACTTTAATTAAGTTTTATAAAATAAATTGGAACTTGAGGGTAAATGTGTATTTTTTGGCTAAGTAATGGATACCAATATCGGTGCCTATAATACTTACACCTGTGTAAATTCTGAACCAACACAGCTGCCCAATACTGCTTTAAATACATTATAATTAAATGTTCTCTCACCCAAGAGCTAGTGTGATTTTTTTGACTAAGTACCTAGCACCAATACCTAAAATCGGTTCCTATGTATAACGTACCAGTGCACTTTATTTCCCACTTTAAAAAAAAAATATAAATATAAATTTATTTCATATCCTCCCATGATTCAAAGGTTTTACACCGGCAATGTTGAATCATAATACTGGTGTAATTAAATGAAGGCCTTGTTAAAGTTTTTTATTCTTCCAATCACCTCCCTCGTGGTTTTTTTAGACCTTCTACTCGACAAATTGATGATAAAATAATATAATTAACCATGAAATTGGCTATTTGAACCTTTTTTTGGCAACCACCGGGCCCCATAAAAAAGATCTATTTAGACAATATAGGAAAATTACACCTTGACCCCAAACATTTGCAATCACCCCGTCGACCCCTTATTCCCATGCACCCGAGTGAGAACTTATAATATACTGATGTGCACCTTTATGCATGCGTTAACCAATGCATTCGGTATATTTATTATCATTTTTTCTTTGGTTGATTGCTACTTTTAGTTAGGTTTACTCGACAAAGGGTTTAGATGACCATTATTGGTTTTCTTGTCTAAAACCCAAGTTTTGTAGACTTAATTGAAGCTAATGGACACTTTGTATTCACGAGCACCTGGATTTTCCTTTGTGTTCTTACAAGTCGGTTGCTCGTGAGTACTTTTGCATCATCGTATTGTAGATGGCCAATCCACGAGGGTGGTAGAAGATATTTGAAGGCCATTCGCAAGAATGGTAGAAGATGTCAAAGAACATTCACGAGGATGGTAGTAAATTGAAGTCCAAGGGCTCTAAAGCATGGTAGTAGATGGATTAGAGCTCGGAAAAGGAAGATTTGAAGTTCAAGAAGGCCAAGAACGGAAGACGAAGAAGCAGAGAAATTGTCCGAGAAATTGAAAGTGAAACCGTTGGGTTTTCCCTCTCGAGCACTATAAAATCGACTACAAGAACTCTCAAATCGGATCAGTGGTTCATCCGTAGCGATGCAAATAAATCAGTCTACTGGCATGATTCGTGTACATAGCTTACACTAGTTTTGCACAGTCCGTACAAATTTTACATGGTCCGTGCAAAGACCCTTACATGGACCGTGTACCTGCATGCGTGCCGCTACACCAGCTCTTCAAAATCACTCCTAAATGGCTAAGTATAGGCAAATCCCGTTTCGCACGAACCGTGCCAATTCAAATTCCAAAAGTGAAGACCAGCCCACGGGGTGTTAAAAATAGCATAGACCGCACCGTTTTCCTTAGAAAAAAATCCTTCAAGCCGATGGACCGCACCAAATGACACATGGTGCACAAATCAGAAGTTCAAGACTGACACTAGCTGACGACCCGTGCCGGTCAGTGCACCCCGCTCCAGTAGGAGGCTGCTGATGTGTCCATTTTATACGGTTATTTTAGGGACTTTTTGGATTCACTTTTGTACACTTTTGTGCTATAAATGTGGCATTTTGCCTTGAAATTATCTACGATAAGTTAAGAGCGTCTTTACATTTTTATTACTTTTCTATGGGATTTTGTGTGACAAGGTAAATGTCCAAAGACTTTGAAGACTATCTTTGAAGATTTGAAAACCTTCTTTTGAGCTTTGAAGACTAGAAGGATGAAGGATGAAATAAAAGTGATGTGAATAGGAGGACTTGAGACAAGGAGAAGAAAGAAATCAAGATGCTGAATATAAGCTCCGTCGCAACTCGCGGTGGTCTCTTCGCGAGACGCGACAGACGAGTGGCCAGAAACATTTCCTTCTTTTTGTACTATAAATACCAAACTGTATCCTCAGTCTTCAAAACCCCTTTTCTTCCTGCAATTTTCTGGATTAAAACCCTAATTTCTTCTTCTCCTTTTCTTAGTTTTCTTAGATTAGTTATGTTTTTTCATTATCTGGGCTAGTAATCTCCTTGGGAGCAATGGATTGAAGCTTCCTTATCCATGTCTTGAGAATCATTTCTATCTATTTAATGCTTTC
>JAULKM010051451.1:0-12721 GCA_032355605.1 Rubia tinctorum
AGAATTTGGAAGAAGTTTGAGAAGCAAGACAGGTGGGCGCAGGGACACGTTGTGAACGTGTATAATCAGCGGTTAAAGATTTATAAGGTTCTTACGAGGTCCAGAGACGGAAGTTTGGAAGAACGGCACTATACTGTGAAGTACTTGAGGAAAGAATGTAGTTGTCACGAATGGAAAAATTTTCGGCTTCCTTGTTCCCATGCCTTGGCTGTTTGTAGGAAACGGCGTGATGATCCAATCAACCTTTGTGACATTTCATATCACACGACAACCTACGTTGCTCAATATAGTGAAGGTTTCGTGCCTGTCAGAGATCTCACACTATGGCAAACAGCCAACTGGAGATTGATCCCCGACGTTGAAAAATTTCAAAATCGAAGACGTGGCTAATTTGCGGAGAGAAGGATTCGGAATCAGATGGATGAAAGACTGCCAGTTGACCGTAGAGGTTTGCGTGGCTGGCGTTCCGCATAGGGTGTTTTCGGTAGCATGTTGTTGTGCCTGTCATTTGCCTCTCATTTGTATTCTCAAGTACTGTAGGCTAGCGAGAACTGATTATTGATCATTATCGTGTAATGTCAGAACTGCAATTGTTACACAATGTTACTGCAATTGTTACTGCATTTTGTATTGATTATTTCCCTTCCACTGTAGGAACATGTAATTGTTAATTTTGTCCCATGTATAGTAAGAACTGATTATTGATCATTATCCGGTAATTTCGGAACTGCTTACTGATATTTTTTCCATCCGCAGGGGTACGCCATTGATCATCCTGGGCCGGTTGATGAGGACTTGCTGTTTCTTCACACCGAGCATCGTGTGCGCGCTATATACACCCGTCTGTTGCAGGATTCAGTGTTGCAGGTGAGACGGTGTGATGGTGCATGTTGGGAGGTGGAGCTCCCCGATCGTGTTCTGCACTATGTCCGTGTTGTCGGCTTTCAAGGCCTGCTCGATTCTGCACCAATTCACATCGACCATTCCCTTATCACAGTTTTGGTAGAGCGATGGAGACCGGAGACACACACTTTCCATCTTCCGATGGGCGAGGCCACGATCACGTTGCAGGATGTCAGTGTTATCTGGGGTCTTCTGACTGACGGTACGCCCGTTACAGGTCCAGACATGAGCAGGTCTGCGGTAGAATGGCAAATAATATGTAACGAATTTTTGGGGGCAACACCACCGGCGAATGTCATCAACGGGGCCCGCGTCAAATCATCATGGTTGGCAACCTTGTTGCATAGTGCATTTCCAGATGATGCATCAGAGGTACAGTGTCAGCATCAAGCACGAGTCTTCATTCTACTACTAGTCGAGGGGGCTCCTTATGTCTGAAACGTCGGGATACCGGATCCCGCTCCTATACATGACGCCCCTGCTGGACCTAGATGCAGCACGACAGTATAGTTGGGGAGTGCAATTTTGGCATACTTGTACAGGTGCCTATGTGATGCTGCAATTCCAAGTGCAAAGAACGTATCAGGACCCCTAGTCCTACTCCAGGCAGGCTTGCGGGTACCATACGTCAATAAGTCACATATTAAAATGCTAACCGACGACTAAAATTTCATTCCCCTGTTTCTTCACAGTTGTGGGCGTGGGAGCAAATACCTAGCATCAGACCAGCAGGCCAACTTCCGGTGACGGACAACATGAATGCTCTCGGATCCAGGTTCGTACATGGTCAGTAAAAATTCAATAACAAAACCCTTCTCCTCACTAACAGTAACTTCTTTCCAATACTTTTAACTACATAGGTGGAGGGCCCGGTATGACTTATCGCGCTCACTGATGCATGTGTTGAAAGTGTACCGAGACCAGCTGACTTCTCTTCCCGACTGTCAGGTATGAATTACTAAATTTCTTGTATTTCACAGAACATGATTAGTTGGAGAACTGTTCTGTTACCAGGAATTACATTCATCAATTCATTTAGTTTCTTGTACTTTTATGTCAGTTCATTTGGCAGCCTTACACGAAGGATGTCATGCAACATCTCCCGCCTCACTGTACGGCTGGTCACCACAACTGGTTGGCGACGGTGAACCTCATTTGCTGGCATATCATCGAGGGTCATCACGTGCATCGTGTGCTCCGGCAATTTGGCTACATCCAAGGAATTCCCATGCAATTGGTGAGTAAAGATGAACATAAATTGTTTCACTCCAGAGACTGCCGAGGGAGGTCCAATTTGGATTGGAGTATTGTACTGAGCACACATATACATGTGTATGAGCAACGAGCAGAGTACCTAGCCCTGATCTTTGGGCCGGCAGATCCATATACACCTGATCAAGATTACATGGACTGGTATCTCCGCAAGACAGTGACCATCATTGATCAGCAAGGGAAGCAGCAAGCAGTTCAAGAAGGGTTCCAAGGAGACGCAGCAAGTGCAGAGTATCTGATATTTATTAGTATCGCCATATCACATTCATTTCATACATACACTTTCTTGATTCCAGCTTGTCTAACATGTATACCTCGCACTCGCAGATGCAGGCCATGTGCAGGATGCGCCACAAATCCGACGTCAATTTGGATAGATGTCCCCCACCGTACACAAACATTATCAGGGAGTTACATGAAGAAGCAATAAGTTCTCTGGAACATGTGCATCCTCCATCCAGACTGTAGTATATTTTAAAAAAAATTAAAAATTACTGTGATATCGGAGGCGCATTTGGTTAGTGCGCCCTATTTTTAAACATATTAATTTCTACCAAGCAAAACATTTTTAATAAATAATTTCTTAACAAGCTAAAAATTAAAAAAAATACAAAAGAGGGCGCATTTAACAAATGCTCCCTCTATTTCTTTTAATAAAAGCCCGGAATTTACAAAAAATGAAAAAATTAATACATAGGGCGCCCTCTTTTTTTTCCTCATTTCTTAACAACCTAAAAATTAAAAACATAAAAATACAAATGCACACTCTATTTATTTTAATAAAAGCCCGGAATTCTCTTTTAAAACCTAATTTCTAAACAAACTAAAAATAAAAATTCAATTGAGGGCGCATTTGTTAAATGCGCCCTCTATTTCTTTCAATAAAAATCCGGAATTCTCTATTTTAAACCTAATTTCTTAAAATTAAAAATAAATAAAAATTCAATTGAGGGCGCATTTAACAAATGCACCCTCTATTTCTTTTAATAAAACCCTAAATTTACAACAACAAAAATTCGTACACGAATGCGCCCTCTTCACTTAATTCCAACTTAAAAATCTTCTCCATTTGCATCCAATTTTGGTGGATTTGACCTCTTTCAAGAATCAACTCGCATTTTGGGAGGTAACTAGGAACAAAAGGACACGAGTGAAAAGCAAAAAAAATATTATTTTAATAATTATAAAAGATAGTTTCTTAAGAAATGAGGATCAAACAAGGTTCCATTCCATTTCCAACTACTGACACTTAGTATCCATCAATGTCAGCCAAACAACACAAGAGAGCTAACCATATTATATGAAGCTCGGAGCATTGACATTGAGCAAAGAAATTTCTACAGAAAGCCTTTAACAGCTGGCTAGCTTACACCGAGCTCACACCTAATATTTTCAGTTCGATTTATATTATTTATGAATGACACTTTAAGGGTCATAAATTTATCAGCATAACAGCAACATAAAATTCGTTCGGTTAATATCTTATTATGTCAGAGGCTTATAGAGTCATCGTCTGGGAAAATCTATTTAGAAAGGGAGTTCTGTAGTGGATGAATGTAACCCAAATTTCTTATGAGTGTATTATGAATTGTGGTTCTCTAATTGGGATCAGAAACCAACACATATACTTCCCTGTGACTGATGAGTCTTCTTGCTCAGACAGGAAATGAAAATTATAAAGCTAGAGCATCCTACTATGTAAAACGCTGACTCAGTTCAGACATCCAGATAAGAAAGCCTACAAGCATCAAACCATCAGATCAGACATCCAGATAAGAAAGCGCCAAACTAAAGCATCCCATAGCTCAGTTAATTATTGTTAGCTTGGGCCTACCGGTATATGAAGCACATTAAATTCACAGAGACTTCTTTCTGAGAGGCAGGAGACAAGGAAAATAAACCAATTTTACCCAATGCTTCGAAGAAGTGAAGTAAAGATGTACCTTTTTCCCAAGTATTTGTTGCATGCATTGTGTCTCTGAAAAGTGGTTTAAATGATGTGTGATAAATGCATGCTTCCTCTCTCTAAGTACTAATCAAATCATTTGTCTTCGCCATCATTTCTTGTTGATGTTCAAGTTGTTTTTATTGGATAGCAATTTGCCTTCGAAGTTGTCTAATTTTAGTCGCACCACCACCTCTTGATTCTACTTCTTCATTCCACCTTTTGATTCTACTTCTTCATTTCTCAACTTATTGGGTTTTATATGAAAGCCCATCAATTTTGATTTTGTCACTCCAACACCATGACCTCTGGCTTGTCCTGGCTTATCCTCACTCATAAGATTAAGCCAAACATAACTCACCAAATCTGTTGAAACATCATTAGTCCCTGCATCTTTAAGTTTTTCAAACTCCGCTTGAGCAGTCACCCGTAATAAGAAATAACTTTATCTTAGCTAAAATCGGGAAAAAACAAGGTGCGGGAATTTAGGGCTGCTCACTGTAAATTCTCTCAACTCATCGTGCACATAGGAGCCATCTTTCTTTTTAAGCGTCAAAGCAAAAAAAAATTTACAGGCTCTGGTGGGTCCTTATGTTCAGTGACCTAATTAGAAGAAAGTATTAGAATCATTTACAAATTAGTTATAAGAAAGATGAACTAGGAACATGGGGCTTACATATTCAGCCTTCACTTGAGCAAAGCTTTTAGATCTAGTCACATGTGCATGGATTTTCTTAGAACGAGTTTCTTTCCCTTAGAAAATTCCTACACAAGAAAAATCACATATTAAAATTTGATGCGAAAACAAATAACATATAAAACAGTAAATAGGTTCAGCTATGTGATGTGATGTGATACCTTCACTTTTTCCGATTTCAAAGTAAGCTTAAATTTGATCCATTGATGATTAGTAAAGCCATCCGGAGGCTCTACTTCATCAAGCTCTTGTTTAATATGATCATCACTCCATTTGTGCATTTTAACTTGCATCTCTAACTCTTCACCACGAATGCCGTCAAATTCCAAAGTTTCTTTCAATTTTTTCCTCAATCTATCTTTTACCGTTTCATACCAAATTTCCCTCAAGCGGCGCTTGTTGTTCCTATACTTTGAGATGAACATTGCAATAACATTCTGTCCACACTTTCATTCATTGGGAAATACATTTTTTTTTTGCATTCACATAAAAGTCATGATTTAACAAGTGGAAATTACATGAATAAACTGATTACCTGCAAAACTCTTAGCAGTTCACACCGCACAAATTCTTCACTTCCTTAAAGTTTTTCACATTTAGTGAGCAAAGATTCAGCCGTCTAATTATCTCCAACATATATTTTGTTAAAATCTTCCTCACTGCTCGTATTGGCGCCCATGTTCATTGACATTCACCAAAATTCTCGACCCCATTGATAGTTTGAAAACACCACCTCTTGTAACTATCTTTTTCTCGCATCCTTGATCGTCTATCAGAAAAATAGGCAAAATTATAAGTAAAAAACATTTGAACTTTGACTATGTAACTCATTATCACGGCTAAATGAGATGATGAATGTACAAAAGGTGGACACATATGGTTGAAAATGAAAGTTGGAACTTGTACATCTCTGTTAGATTTGGAAGTGGAAGTAGTGGAAATGGGCATTCTAGATTTGAATGGTGTTATTATATTAATGGAAGTCTTTGATACATTATCCTTAGATTACATCTAAGCACTCCTTGCTTACTAACTGATGGGGAATTGTTTTATTATTGATATAATAATTTGAATTTATTACGTATAAAAAATTGAAAATAAAATTTTCATTTGAGACTACACTACCCCTTCATTTTTTAAAATTATGAATCGTCACTGTTCTCTATTAAAAAAAAACATATTGTGGCTTTGTTATGTCTATTGTACCGAGCTAAAGGCCCAACACTTCAACGGCAATCTGTCTCTAGGAAGCCCAAGCCTTGTTTTTATGTAGGTATGACATATTTCCCTTCATTTGATTGTGAACATGGGTAAGTGGACAGCTTAACACCTTCAGCCATATCTCTGTAGGATTTCAAACTCAAACTCAAACTCAAACTCAGAGATAGTGCCTCAAAATAAACCTTCCTTCATTTTGAACACCTGTGTTAAATTTAAAAGTATCTTGGTCTTCCATCTTAAAACCAATTGGTACTAAATGGAGGTGACCCAGGACCTTATATGTAAGTCATTATCTTTGTAAGAAACCGATGTGAGACATATCTTTCAACACGCCCCCTCACGTGCAACGTGGAAACACTCCACGACCCACATCAAGCCAAATTAAAGGGAGTCCACACATCGGCCCAATAACTCAATCTGGGCTCTGATACCATGTTAAATTTAAAGGTATCTTGGGCTTCCATCTTAAAACCAATTGGCACTAAGTGGAGGTGACCCAGGACCTTATATGTAAGTCATTATCTTTGTAAGAAACCGATGTGAGACATATCTTTCAACAACCTGGTTTAATATGGGCTTCTGCTCTTAGGTGGTTATTTTGCTTGTCGATGTATAAAGCAAGGTTTCATGCGTGTAATATGTTTGTAGATAGTTACCAGGAGATAAGTAATTAAACTAAAGTCAAGGTAGAAGTTTTTTAAAAGTATTCTTTCAGCATCTAGTCCAAGCATACAAAATCTAGCTAGTATATTTAAAGTGTCTGCATGCTTCATCCCGATTGTCCCACTGGAACTGAAAGGCGATGCAGTACCCCTAGGCTAAGGGCTCTCTTCCTTGAAGCTATTGTTCAGTGTTGCTAGTTCTCTGAGCTGTTGTCGCTTGTACACATCTTGCGACTCATCATGCAAAGCCGAAGGAAGATGAATATAATCCCGAGGTGCCACATAAATCATGAGAAGATGATAAGAAAAATAAACAGAAAGGTACGGGGAAATAGGAAAGTAACAAATGCTTACCAAGAAGAATGAGCATGCTCTTCAGTTCCCTGTGTTGCTTTTTAAAACAAGATTTCCTTTAATGTCTATTGAACCATCATCACTAGTAAATAGTCGACTGTTCTTGTGTTGACAGAAAGAATGACATATCATCAAATCAGAACACCCTATACAGTACAATCATGAAATCTGTTCAACTAGGGTAGTCTATGAACCTGAAAAGAACGGCCTTCAAATATTCATATAAAGGCAATAATGAAAATAAGGATTACCTAGAATTGGGTATATCTTTCATCATCACCCTCTCCGGATTTTCTCCTATTTCGTACAAATCTCTGGGCTTTGTCTCAACAACATGCATCCAATTGCTATCTTTTCCACCACGCACATAAAATACTTGTTTTGCATTGGTTGACAAAACAAATGGATCATCATTCAAAACTTCACCGGAGTAAATCAAACTCTAAAAGCTCACAAGGGGTAGTCCATAGTTATCCTTTTTAAATTAAGCATTGATGCATAATATAACTTAACTTCATTCTTGTGAAAATTTAACTAGGCAAGATAGCTTCGTATATTTTTAATGGCAGGTCAGTTTAGCCTATAGGTAACATAACTAGTTAAAGTTTTAGCATCATTGGTGGAAGTACTAACTTCTAACTTATAGGGTAAATCCTCTATCTTATCTTTTAGGTTTTCAAGAAAGGGATAACTAACAAATGAATGAGAGGCACTAGGATAAATCGATCCTTATCTAGTTTACCTTAGATTGATAAGGTACCTTTAATAACCTCGATTAAAATGGGGCGTCATTGTTCTCCAAGGCGTAAATCGGAGCTTGCACCTTTGGCCTATCACTTCCACTAGCCCACCTTTTAGAGCAAGTTTGATCACTGATGCCTATGATCTAGGGGTTGAAGCGAGTAGCTCGACTGAGGCATTGGGTACTTTTGATATCCTGTGCTTGAAACTCCTATATCGCGGACATATATTTGCCTCTTTCGAGCAATATTCCTTCTCTTCGTGTCTTCTATTTTCATTGTACGTGCAATAGACTCGAGGCAATCCTTCACGACAACTACAATTACTTGGAACACATTGTATGGTCCAAGGTTGGGGTACGTCTCTTCTATCGAAAGCATATATGTATGAAAATATTAACCTCTCATTATTGCACTGTAACAGCTGAGGAAAGTTACAAGCTAGAAAGACCTAAATACTAACCTCTTATTTATGCAGTGTCTGTGTGGTGTGTTATGTTTGGAAAAAGACATGGGTACGACGTGTTTAACTCCATCCCCATTCCCAAGGCTTGAAAATTTTGATGGAAAATGGGATCTTAGCTGCTTCTTACAAAGGAAGAGTGACGAACATGTAACACAAATCACTAACAAGGTGAGGGTCACAAAATGCAAAAATAAATAAATTGAGGTCATGAGAAGCCAAAGTCCGTGAACATGGAAGTCACAAGCTGCGATACCTATTCAAAAGGCAAATGCCACTCCCGTGGCATCTTAGGTCACTTTGCTCCAGAATGTCACAAGTCTCAACTTTGTAAAGTATTTTATGGTCACTTTGCTTGATAACATCATTATTAATATAATAACACCATTATTATACTCCCCTGGTCCACTAATAATGACTTCATTTGACCTCAAATTATTTTTATGGCATGTTTGATCATCGACAACTTTTATTGTATACGATAACTGACATTTTGTGAGATGTCTTTGGATTGTCCTTAAAATTTAATTTCCAAAAAGTAAAATTTTATAGTCCATTAATATCGTACACAACTAAATTTATCGGTTGTCAAACAAACCTCTAAAAAATGTCAGAAAAAGGGACCATTGTTAGTGGACCAGAAGGAGTATGAATTCAGTCCAGGTATTTCAAACTTTTTTTCCGTGTACAATAATGCCTTTAATATGTGGACTCAATCAAGGTATTTCAAAAATTTTGTTGTTGTAGGGAGCACTGGGTTTTAAAAAGTGCGCTTAAAGTGCTAAGGACATAGTAGAACACTTTGTATCACAAAGCATAGAGCAAGACGGAAAGTACGCGTTTTTAGCACTTTTGTCGAAGCGCAAAGCAGCCCAAAAAGCACCCTTTTCGGCTGAGTGCGGTTTCCATATTTTGTTCTCATTTTTAATTAATTATTAGATTGTAGGGTTAACTAATTTAGGAATATAAACAAAACAAAGGAACGAGTTCAATCTTCTCTTCTCTGTACGGCCGCTCATCTTCATCTCCTTCCAACTCCTTCATCTTCTCTTCTCTGCTCCGCTCCAATTTTCCCAAGAAATCAATGACAAATAGCAACATATCAGGTACATTTATCTTCTTTCCCCTTCTCATCTCAAGTGCAAAATGTTTTTCTTTAAAAAAAAATCAAATTCCGACCGTTAGTTTTAGTTTTTAAGTATAGGGTTTTTCTCTCTCCAAATACACAGTGTTTGCTTCAGTTAAAGCATGAGATGTCTTTTTTTTCTCTCCAAATAGAAAGTGTTTTCATCAGTTTAAGGATGGGGATGGTTTCATAATGATGAGGTTTTTTATTTATTTATGTGTTTGTTTTCATGATATTGCAGGATGGCATATGGTTTAGATCCTTTTGGAGTATCAAATTTGAATACTAATAATGGTGATATTGATCCTGGTATGAACTATTCTGGGGTTGATGCTCAAACAAAGGAGTTTACTTGTATCTTCTGTGGTACACTAACTAGCGAAGGTGCGTACAGTGCAAAGCAACATTTTACGTGAGTATCAAAGGGTTGTAAAAAAGGTCCTGAGCAGGTTTTTGAAGGTTAAAGCTTTTATGCTAAAAAAAGTTGGATGCAAATGAGTCTTCCAATTCATTTAGGCATTTTGGACAGTCAAGTCATCATTATGAACAAGATGATGATGAAGTTGAGTATACATAGGTTCTTGCAACTTCAAATTCAATGAAAATGGTAAAAAGGCCACTTGACTTGGTTTTTAATCTCGTTTCAAAAAAACTTGAAAAGAAGTTAAGGAACAAGTGGTAAGCAACAATAGACTATTAATGAAGTTTGCGCCAAGAAGTTGAGAGACAAAGTATGTGGAGACCTTGCTAGGTGGTTTTTATGATGTTGGGCTTCCACTCAGTGTTGTAACTTGTAACCCATGATAGTTTTCATATAACAATGAATTTGGTAGCTAATTTTGGGTCGAGATTCAAGTCACCTTCAATGCATGAGCTTCGTGTTGCTTTCTTGAAAAAGGAGGTGGAGAGTACGAAAAGGAAAATGGTAGTGCATGAAGAAGAGTGGGCCTAGAAAGGTTATTCTATTTTATCTGACGGTTGGAAAAATAGCATTGTGAATAAATACATCATCAATCTTCTTCTGAACTCTCCAAAAGGTTCGGAATTTGTGAAGTCTATCAATGCTTCTGATGTTAAGAAGGATGCGAATTATGTGTTTAAGATTCTTGATTCATTGATTGATGAGGTTGGAGATGAAAATGTTGTTCAAGTTGTGTCAGACAATGGTTCTGCATATTTTAAAGCAGGAATGCGTGAATATGCATTTAATTTCATCTTTGATATTTTAACTTCAAAGTTCAGATTATGTAGTATTTCATTTTTTTTAGTTTAGTTATTTATTTTGTAATTTTTATTTACTAAGTTTTAATTTTATTCTTTATAGGAAAAATGTTGGAAGCAAAAAAAAGTCATATTCATACTGGACTTTGTGTGTATCACATTATCTTTATCTAATGCTAGAAGATTTTGGCAAAATGCTAAAAATAGAGTCGTCCTTGAAAATGAGTATGAAGGTCCGTGCTTATCTTGTAACTAGTTTTTCTTGTGTGAACCTAATGAGGAAGTTCACCAATCAACATAATCTGCATAAGCCGACTGTTACAAGGTTTGCGACTTCATTCATCACACTTTCTATTCTTTTTAAGCAAAAGAACAATTTGAGAAAGTTGGTGACTTCTCAAGAATGACAAAGCAGTTGGTGGTCAAATGAGGTGGAAGCAAAGCATGTGTCTTCTATTTTACTGCGGAATTTTCATTGGTTTTATTTGCTTTGAAATTGACTGGTCCTTTGGTGAAGGTTTTGAGAATGGTTGATGGAGATAAACAATCAGCCATGGATACAATTATGAAGCCATGGATATTGCTAAGGAGACAATTGCAATTAAAGACATTTGGGAATAGGGAACCGGAATACATGAGGATATTTGAAATTATTCATGAAAGGTGGAATGTGCAACTTCATCGACCATTGCATGATGCTCGTTATTATTTAAGCCCGGAGTTATTTTATAAGAACCCAACAAGTGTAGCATGTGAAGAAGTTAAGAGAGGCAATGGGAGGAAGAAATGAGATTGGAGAAGGAACGAGTGTTGTTTTCTGAAATTAATTACTGAAATAATGAAATATATACTAAAATTTATTATATTAACACGGGAAGTCCTCCACTTATTGAGCAATTTTTTTTATAAATAATCAATCCCAAATAGAATATATATAATAATTGTATAATGATTCATTCCCAAAGTTTAAACTGATTAAAAGAGTAACATGTGTTCTCAAGTGAGGTTTTTAAACTGAGTGTGATCATTATTACACCACAACTACAACAACAAATAAGAAAATTAAAAATTGGTCTACACTTTTTAATGGATCGAGTTAATTACAGTGTCCATCGACATCGAATAGTGCCACCTTGCATGCGGCCTTGTCCAATCGTTAGTCAATCAATATCACCAAAAATGTATGGTTTTATTTGCACAGATATAATTGTGTCATGTTTATTTCATGGAAGTAAGATCAATAAAATTAGCCAGAATTACTTAATATCGTAGCCTTGAAAATTAAGTTTTCTTGCCATGCATCAATTCAACTGACACAATATGATTAACAATATATCATAATCCAATCGCTTTGTAGCTTCCGATGTCTGTTTTGTTCGTTGATCTAATGAAACCCTCATAGCCTCATTCAATGTGTACGTTAAAGAACACTTACAGGGAGAAGTAACGGGCAAAAAAAAAATTATGTGGGGAAATTGAGCATGTGGTGGGGGTGAGGCGCCAGTAACATTTACCTGTACTAGGTGAGTGAGGTTAATATTCATTATATGTATTTTTTCATTTTTTTTATTCATCCACTTGCAACATGTCAAAATCTTACTAGTCCCTCACTCCACATATTCAATTTTCCCACATAAAATTTGTTCTGAGTGTCGGGATACAAATATGTTCAAATATATTGTGTATTAGAAAGCTTTCATCAAAATATTCTCTATTTGTTTACTAGTCCCGTCTCTTGATAGACGGTTTTTTCATAAGTTATGGAATAACCAACGTAAGTTTAAACTGCAAATTAGAAAAATCAAAATAAAATTTATTGGTTGCACTAATATGATTATAAACTTATAACTATTCCAAGATGCATAATACAATTTTAATATTGCAACTAAAGCATTTAATTTTCTATAATTTTAATTCAATATCATCTTTCCATATAGTTATGAAAGGCGGTATTTATCTAAACTTGGCCTTGTTTATTTATTGGAAATATCAGTAAATAGATGTATCTATTTTGTTAATAAACGCCCTATTAATTATAAGTAAATTGAGTTCCAATCGTATTGTGAAATGCTGACTTAATTTTTATAGGATGTGGAATAAGTACAGTTATTGTTTTT
>JAULKM010051462.1:0-12721 GCA_032355605.1 Rubia tinctorum
ACCTTGTTTGATTGACCTGCGCCTCAGAATTCATGCCTTCATCTTCCCGTGTCCTCTTGTTGAGCGCAATCATGTGGCACTCTCTGGCTTTTTGTTGGTCTCCCTTTACTATAGATATTCCTCCGTTGGTCGGGAACTTCAACAACAGGTGCAGGGTAGATACTATACCCTTGAGTAATGCTAGCGTCGTTCTACCCAGTATCAAGTTGTAGGGACTATTTGCCTTTACTACTATGAATTACATGTTTACCATTTTACTTCTCTCGCCTTCTCCCATCGTCACTGGAAGGAGTATGGTTCCTTCCAGCCATACAGTCCTGCATGCGAAATCCACCAACAGGGTGCTCGTCCGTTCAAACTTTCTTCTGGTATTCTCATCCAGCTTTTAAAAGCAATGCCGGTACATAATTTCCGCAGAGCTCCCTCCGTCAACATATGCTCAGTGTATCCTCTTATCCATTACTCTGACCATTATCACCATCGCATCTGCGCCTGCTAGCCTACCCTGTATCTGGTCACTATCGTCAAACATTATTGCTTCGTTTGCTCCCAACTTTCTTTCCTCCGGCGTTGGCTGTGGGGTCTGCCTGCAGCGTGCTTTTTGCTGAGACTCGGTCATTCCTCCTGAGTTTTCACCTATGATGACACATATATCTGTTACCATAACTGCTCTTTCTATTTCACTAGGGGTATTCTCTCTTTGTCTTTTGCAGTGTTCATCTATTTTCTAGGTTATGGCCACCTTCTTTCCCTTATCTCGTCTTCACTCCCTGTCGGAGCTCCTTGTCTTACCCCAATTGTTTGTTGTTTACGGAATCCTCCATACTTTTTTTTGCCCTGGTAGGTAGCCCAGTTGTGATCCTTCACTTTTTTTTTCTAAATGCGCTAGTTCCCTGCTCTGCACTGCATTCTCTATGTTGTGTTTTAGGTGAATACAGTTGTTCGTGTCATGTTCGTGGTTATCGTGGTACTCACAAAATTGGGACTTATTCCTCTTCTCCGGCAGCATATTCATCCTTGGCGGAACATCCAGGATATCTTTTCCTACACATAGGCTAAAAATCTCTCTGGGCATTTTAATCAGGGGGGTGGAAGTTCTTTCTGACCTCTTGAACCTGCCGAACATCTATCTGTTGCATGTCCGATCAGTCCCCGCTTTCTTAGTCCTTCCTTCCAAGTCGTCCTTCTCAGCTTTACGCTGACTATAACCTCCTAATGCTTCCTTTCTCCTTTTATCCACCAAGCCCGCCCTGTGGAAATTTCCAACTCTTGTCATCAACTCATCAATAGTCGTTGGCGGGTCCAAAGTGAAATCCCACAACAACTCGTGCCTAAGACCGTTCACAAACGTGTCGATGAGAAATTGGTTGGTCCTCTCCTCCACCTGATTTGCTTCATCATTGAATCTCTCTCAGTACACTGACGGCGTCTCCACCGACTTCTACCTGATGGAAAGTAACTCTGATCTTGTCTTCCAAAACTTCTTCCTTTGCATGAAACGGGTTAAGAACTTTTCCTCTAGCTAACTGAAGTTGTTTATCGTCCCGTCTTCCAAGTTCTTTAACCATACCCTGGCCGCAACTGTCAGAGTGGTTGCAAACACCTTGCACTATATAGCTTGCAGTATCACAAAAGTGGCCATGTTGGTACAAAAGGTGTGCAAATGGTCCTTCGGGTCTTCCTCGCCATTATACTAACCCAAGTTCATTGGTATTTTCAACTTTGGGTATGTCGTAAACAGTTGTATCCGTCTGGTAAACGGTGAACCCCTAGCCTTCCTGTCTGGGCCCTCCTCTCCTTTTGGCGGTACCTTCGCCCGGTCTGTTCTTTATTCCTCTGGAGTGGTAGATAAACTTCTTGCCATTCGTGGTCTGCCATTGCTTCTTCCGCTCCAACTCGTCCATTTTCACCGAAGAGGAAGTACTTTTATCTCTCCTTGCTCCACTTTGAACTGTCTGTGACACTTTCCCTCCTCTAGTGGGTACCTATGAATCTCCCTCTTGTTCCGGGAAAAGCTCTGTAGGGTTCACGTCATGTCTCCTTCATCGGGCTGCCTATCCTCCATTTCCTTTAGTCTATTCATCATCTCTTTCTGGGATGCCATTATTGTTTGAAGGATTTCTGAGTTGTTCGCCACCTCCTCCGCCGTGCAAATTTGGTGTCTTTCTCTCATCGACGTCAGCGTCGAAGCAAGTTCATCCTCCTTCATTGCGTCTTCTATCATCACCTGGTTTTACAAAAATTTTGACAGTTGTGCCTCCATCTTCTCCAAGCTTCATGAAAGCTAAAAGATTATTGTGATCCCCACGGACGACGCCAATGTTAATACCAAAATTTTTAGTATGTCTAGCGATGATCCGTACCAGCCCAATATGCACTTGAACCTACAAGACAGGCAGAGATAGATTAGGCAGGCAGGCCCAGGTTCATGCCTACTCCGGCACTCCCATTAGCCACAAAAGTCATGTAGTAGCATATCTGAGTGAATAGTAGACTGATAGAAAAATCTTACCTCATGTCTTACACTCTTCCTCGTTATATGTGGTTTGGTGTCTGATGGGACTGAAGTTGTCTCATCAGCGCCCGCCAGAGATGCTATTTGTCCGGCCTCATGCCCAGGTAGCGTCTTGTTGTGCCTTCCTATCTTCTTTAGGCCCATACATTATCATGCTTCGTTAGCATGCTTACTTAGGAAGTAGCTACTTTTTTCGTAATTAATTTCTTGGCTTGTGGTAATTACAAAAATTTCTTAAAATACTCATTGTCTAATTATGGTTCACTTCGTGATTTATAGAAAAATAATTGTACCATCTGCATGTGGGATGGGAAAATTGAAAATTGAAAACCGAATTATCCAAATTTGAATAACTCAAACCGAATTTAATATACGGTTTTTGGATATCTGAATTGAATAAACCAAATTTTGAATATGGTTTTTGGATCGGTTTTTGATATTAAAACTCAAACCGAAACCCAAATCGAATACCAAATTGTAATTAAATTAATTAATTAAATATATATATACATAATAATAATTAAATATTAAAACAACAAAATTAAATTTATAATAAATTTAAGTTGGAAGACCAATCTTTATATTTAAAAAAATTATTCCCAAACTCCAAAACCTAAGTTTGGGGAAATAGGTAAATAACACAAGTTACCCTAAGTAAATTTGTGGATTGCTTGAAGGTGAATGTGAATGTGGAGTGGTTGAAGGCTTGAAGAATGTGAAGGTTTTGAAGATGAATATTAAAATGAAATATTTTTCTTTAATCTTAAATGTAATGTTAAAATTGTTATGGTTGAATTTTTATTGTACTTGTTAGATTTTTATTTAAAAACTTGATTTTGATGATGTGGAAATTAGATTACATATTTTATCTAATTTTAAATTAAGTTCTACTATTTTAGTAATTGATTTTTAAAAAACAACCCTCAATTTGGTTTATTTGGGTTGAATTCGGTTTCAAACCGAAACCAAATTCCGAATTTGGTTTGGATAGAGTTATTCGGGTTATTCTGGTCGGCTTCGATTTTGGGCTTTTTAGGAGAAAGAACCTAATAACTCGAACCGAATAAACCAAAAATTGATTAAACCGACCCGATGCCCACCCCTAATCTGCATAACTTAAGTGTGAAATTGGAATAGATTCTTGTGGCAGTTAAAGATATTTGATTTTTTTCATGTAAAAAAATCAATTGAAGGCTTTTTGTAAAAGTTTCAGAAAAAAATATTGAATAAAAAAGGAGAGAGTGAGTCTCCGTGTTTTATTCCTCTGGTAGGTTAGAAAAAACATGCAAGTTTACCATTAATAATTATAGATGTAAAGTCAATATTTGTTAATTGGCAATTTGTAGAAATTATGCAAATATGGAATGTTGTTTTGTAACATCGATTTTGGTATGGTTTGCGAGGAAAGGTAGTTCGATGTAAAATCCGAGAAGCATATATTTCATCCGAATTATATTTTTGGGGATATATTAATTCCTATATTTATAGGATTGAATTAGATTTATGGAATTGGATTAATATGGAATTTTGAGTATTGCTAAGATATGGATGGAATATTCTAATTTCTTACTTTGAGGGATTAAATTTGGTAATTTCTATCCCCAATCGATTTGATTGTTATCAGAATAATTTATGGAGATAGAATTACATTCGCACAAGGAACTTGATACGTGGTACTGGAGCTTATATATTGTGGATGTTCTGGCTAAACGACTTACGGATTTGAGAAAAGAAAAGTTGCACTAGATTTTATACATCGATAGTAGCCAAGAGTTTTTGCTTGTGTTCCAACATGATCAATACTCTGTTGATCTAAGTTCATAATTGGAAGTCTTAATTCCTCGGGAGGAGGAGATCCAGCATCGACAAGTACCGAGGTCAGAGGGATTCTGACTAAGGCGGATCGGTAGTAAGGGGAGCTTGCGAAATCCACTCATTGTAATTAGAAAATATAAGTATAGTTGTATGATGTGCATTGTACTATCTTATTTTGATTAGTGGATTTATTTTGAACTGGGTCAGACCCCGCAGATGTAGGTGACTTTCACCGAACTGCGTAACCAAGTCTTGTATTCAGGTTTACATTCTTTTACATACTTGGAACATAGTTGAGATAATCGCCAAATTTAGGTAGAACAAAATTTCAATAGAGAACCAAACATAAAGACAAATTTGAAAAAGATAATTTTTATGAAATCCTTACTAAATCCAAATTTGTCCATAATAGCAGTGAGGAAAAAACCAGCAAACCCTATCATAAGTTTTAGCTAAATCTAATTTAAAGATGGAATTGGGGTTTATTTGTTTCATGGTTAAAAATCTAGTAATTTCTTTTAAGTTAATCACGTTGTCTGTAATCTCTCTCCCATTCATAAAACCATATTGGTGGTGAGAAATAATTTTGGACATGTATCCTACATTCTTTCCAATTACAGCTTAGAAAACACCTTGTTTATGAAATTTGAGAGATTAATGGGCTTTAGACTGCAAAAGTAACGGGAATTTCCTTTTTGGGGATTAGATATATCTAGGTGCTTGATATTTCAGGAGGAATTTTAGCTAAGACATTTGAACTGATAATTTCCCAGTCATGTTTGGAAATTTTGGCTAAATATTCATCAAGATAGGGTGCTATTTTAGTTAAGAGAGAAGACAATGCCTTTTAATTCTTGAAGAGAAGGTCGTCTTAGTAAAAAGTTGTTGTCTTGTCGCGTGATCAGTTTTGGGATCTAACTCGAAAAATGAGATTTAAAAATTAAAGAGCTTAGGTCAGATTCATTAGTGAGTAATTGGTTTTAAAAGTTACTAGCTTCTTTTTCAATTTCAAGTGCACCGTATAGATATGATTTTTGTGATACCTTGTTTTAATATTGAATGTGCGTATATGACCCTTAGTTCTTTGTTATGTGCAAATATAACTTCGAGTTTTTTGAAAGTGCGGTTGTACCCAAAACCATTGAAGTGTGCAGTTGTACCCAAAAAAATAGGAGGAAAAAAGGGGTAGTCGGTTATAAGTTTACATATTTTAGTCGGTCATGGGTATATCTGCACTTTTGAAAATCAGCATAGGTACATCAGTACTTTTGAAAAACAAAGGGTTATATTTGCACTTTCCAAAGAACTGGGGGTCATATAAGCATTTTACTCTTTAATATTCTTTGTTTTACTGATGCATGAAAAAGTTCGATGTTTTCATCACCCTCTTTAAACCATTTTATTTTTGCCTTTTGTTTACAGAATCCCCCCAATAAAGCTTTTAGAAGCAAAGCACTTTGATGTTTTTTTAATTCAATGAAATCAGCTGTAGAGTCTCTATTTTTCATAGGCTAACTCTTGTAGCCTTAGGGATTATTTTGATTTTCTAATGTTAGCATTCATATCCCAAAACATTCCTTATTCCAACTCTTAAGGTTTTGTTTAAATCTATTTCATTTAATAAAAAGTCCTAGCATTTCTATTTCTCTAAGAGGTTGATTCTAGTTTAGGGCAATTAAGTCCTTTAATTTTGGTCTTGTGAGCCAAACATATAAAAACCTAAAAGAACCGGGGGATGTTGGTATGTTACTTCCTATGGTCAGTAACACTGGGCAATGATCTTACGTATGCTTATTTAGGGTATGTATGGAACTGTTAGGAAATTGTTAGATCGTGTTTCCGTTTTCTGAAGCCCTTTCTAGTCTTTTTAGGGTTGGATTTCTCCTACCATTAATTCAGGTGAAGGTGTTACCTGCAATGAAAAAATGTTTTACTCCTTCCGTCCCGGTCGAACTTGCACATAATCTTTTTCATGCTCTCTAAGAAACATGTTTTACTGCAACTACGTATAATAAAAACACATAAAAAGTTAATATGTAGATACTATATGCTACGAAGAATCTACAAATATCCCGTATGATAATATTATTGTTCATATATCATTTAAATATGTGGTCAAAGTTCGACAACATTGATTGGAAAAAAAAGATTCTATGCAAATTTGGTTGGGACAGAAGGAATAAGTGGTTTTGAATTATGAAATCTGAGAAATCATTTATGCTCTGTAAATTTGGTGTTCTAGAATCTTTATACTCATCTATAGTAGCCATTTTGTTGTTACTTGTAACTGATTGCAAGTAAGTCCAAAGGTTTTTCTATTTTTTAAAACAGCTGATGCATGAATAAACACAACATACATTTCATCTTGAAAATTAAAATTATTGATCTTGGTAGATATGAAATGGGTTGAATCAGTTTCAATATCTATTTCTTCATAATTCGTTTCTTTTGTCTCCCCAAGCAGCATAAACATGTTTGAGACCCGTGGTCTGGTCCCGAGAGATGAAAATATTTGGAAGTTAGCATCAGTATCTGTGGGGGAAGGGATAAGAATGATGGTTGAGATGCCATCCTTGGCATATTTAGCCATGTTTTGAAAGTGGGCATCAGTTGATATGGAGCATCATTCTGTTCGCATGGTACTGTTCCCGAGTGCACCATTACTTGGAGAGGCAAGGGACTCATTGAGGGAGCAGTGTTTCCAGTTGGTGTATCATTTATCATGTTTCCCTTGTATGGTACATAGGAGATTGATGGTCACTTAGTTCTTCCATTTTTTTTGTTTTGTGTCTCCACATCTTGCTGCATCTGAGATACTATTATACCAGAGGAGTTAACTAGGGGGTTATGTGGTATAGATTTCCATGTACCTTGGTTCTTAATGTCCTTATGATTTGTTCTGGGCTTATATGTGATTTTAGGCATCAAATGGGGTTCACAATTCTGAATTTAGCAATCTCATGACCTATATTCTTGCAGTGCACAGTGGACAGGAAAGTTCTCATGCTCTAAATTGTATTTTTGTTTGCAACCATAGAACCTGACCTTATTGATGCTAGTATCTGACTTTGTAGGTCAACCTTAACAGAAATCTTCAAAGCTGATGGTCTGGTGTTTTTCATCTTGATAAGCTCCCCAATTTGATTCTTTATGGATTTGATTGACTCCACATTTTAGTAATTGAGAGGTACATACTATTTATGACTTTTTGTATGGCTTGAAATCTGGAGTCCACTGAAGAATCCTCACATTAGCTCCATTGACGGACCAGGCCGTCTTTATCCAGAATTTCTGGAAATTTTCCTTGTTTTGGAATTGAATCAGTATATTCCTCAAGTTGATGGAAACTAGTTGGTATTTTCTGGTAAACCATATAATTTTGAAGTCCGCTTCAATCTTGTCCATTTCCAGTTTGCATTTGGGGAATTTTTCGATAAGCGCATTGGTATAATGGCTAGAAAGTTATTGGATTTGTTCATGTGAGTATAGAACTGATAGTTCTCCTTTGAATTGGGTTGTCGGAATCAAGTTTGGGGATGTGGTAGTGAATTTTTTATTGGGATGTTTCGAGGTTTGTAGGGCTTGTGTGAATGTTCTAAGTTTTGTGATGCTTATTGAGTGTGAAATTGAGGCTGCCATGGCAACAAAGGTGAAACCGTGGCCTGGTGGAGGTGACAGTGTAGAAGTATTGCTGGAGAAGAATGAGGAGTATTGTTAATAGTCGTTTTGTGTCAGTGAAAGTAGAAGATGGAGAGGAATTTTAGAGAAATAAATTTAGCTTATCTTGTTTTTACATATATAATATAAATTAGTAGAATTAAATTCAAGTAGTGAATTAAATAGATTATAGAAAAATATTTTTCTTTTATTTCTTTTTCGGCCTTTTTTAGTGAGGCATTTTCCTTTCTCGCATTATATATTTAAGAAGTTTATCATGTATCATATACTAACCTTATTAATTTAAAATAAATGAATAAAAAATACATGGGAAAGATGGTTCATTTCATAAGGTTATATAGTCCTAATTATTATACTATTATGGAGTGTCTGGAATATATAATTGGGATTCAAATTAGAATTGGAATTGAAATTTGTGTTTGGAAGATAGAATTGGGATTGGAATTGAAATTGATATTGATATTTGGAAGATGGAACTCAAATTGAAATTAAAATTCTATAGACACTAATGCAGGGGCAGGTCGTTTACAACAGTGAAACAAGGTAATGGATAACAGTTTTTTACCGACATCCCTGACACCTCCCCTCAACCAACCATGCATTGGATGGTGATGCCTCCACACCATGAAACTAGGCAGCTCACAGTGAACATTAATTTTTAACCATCGTGGTGACTTCCAAATTCGGAAGAGTAGCATATCACAACTCTTGATATATACTTTTGGACTCGGGACTATATTCCGAGAGCGGGAAGGCTTTTGAGCTCATCTAACTATCTTCTGATCTTAGAAATATTTTCATTATACGGTTAGTGATCAACTATGGTAATTTCTGACATCGGTATATAAGTCAGGTTCTAGTACATGATATGTTCAGAATGAAATTACGATGTTGGATCACATGTTAGAGGTTGTGAAGTTGGAAATAGATTCAAATATGTGTGAAGTTTCTTGGGTTTTTTTGCTTTGATTCAGTTATTGTCTCTGTTGTCGATTCCGAATATTTGCTGCTTTATAAATGGCATATTTTATTTTTGCTTGGAGTTTGAAAATATCATTGGATATGTTGGCAAACCAACATCCGAAATAAAATTTGTTGTTGAAAATTTTGGATCCCGGTCAACGTATTGTTTTCATAAATTCACTTTATTATTACATTGAATGCTAAACAAATATAAGTAGTTTCATACAAGAATACAGAAATTGTACGATAACTAGTTTGATATCTTCCATTTGTCTAGATACCAATGAAATCCCTAAAACTTAATGAAAATGGATCAGACCTAACATGGGTCTTCTAGATACATGTAATATCACATACCCAATTAGAAGGTATCTACGAATATGCCTGCGTACAGACTTGAACAATGTAGGTGATTAAATTGCTTCTCGCAACCTTCAACTTCTCGGTTGTGTGTGGTGTTGTATCATCAATGGATAGATTTGAAATCAAAGGGTTGACACAATGCCAGTAGTTTGTTTAGAAATTGAGTAATATACAGACTAAGGCTCAATATTATATGTTAGAGAAAGAAAATGTATTCTCACTCGATCTAGTCTCATGCGACCATCTGACAACGAAATAATGTAAAGATCATCCCTACAATAAAATAAGCACACGTGTAGCAAAATTTCTATTAAATAATCGTTATACAACACAAAGTGTCTAGGAATTTACTTGTTCGTCAAAGTGCTTTGAAGAATGATTTATTTTGCACTTGTACTCGCATTTTTTATAGCGATCTCCTGTGTTTCAATTCTTCCATAGTGTATACCAACCTCCATAGGTGCATATATTTGGAAAGGTTTCTATCAGCTTTACCCATTCAATGTTAGGTACACATTCGTATACAATATTGAACAAAAGTACAACACAAGTGCTTAACTAGTTACCTTACATTACATCCAAAGTGTGTTCTTTTTTATCTTGTGTATTCTCACTCGTGCTCTTGTAAATAAAATATCTACAATTTTTATAGCATCATTTCCCACTCAAGTTGACTACTCACACCACTCCTCTGATATTTCCTTTCCATGACATGTCGATTGCATACAATGACAAAAAGAAATAGAGTTAAGCTCGTAAGATAACATATTAACACTCATAGTCCTCCCTAAATAAATTTTAAAAAAAGGAACGAACCTTATTACCCTAACCTTATAAGCTACTCTCATAACAAAACCAACATTATTTGGAATTAGCAACAAAAAGTCATAGCATCTAACATTCTCCATCATATATCTCACAAATATAGATAAGTTTTATACTCGGGATATACAAGTGCTAACAACAAGTAGCAGATTCCATCTCTGACAATGTTCCAAAAAGAGTTGTGTAACTTGAAAATGATTTTGGAGGTGTAAATATATGTTGTAGAAAATCTAGTATCATAATTGACATATTACCTTGCAAATGATTGAAAAAGTCACAACAATATACGAGACTGAATATAACATAGTAAGAAGTATGTATACTCTGTTGACTCGTACTAGGGTTTGTGAGGATGATTTGTAAGTGGGGAGTAAGAAAAAGAGAGTTCTAGGAGAATGGGAGAGCTTCAGCTGTGTGGTGTGTGTTTTTCGTTGGCTTTTGCGCCATGCATATCCCTTAGGGTATAAGAAATAATACATGACGATTCAGCCACTGTGTAGCGGATGTGTTAGAGTACGATTAGAGTTAAGATATCAGAATTTCCATAAAAGAAATTAAATGAATGATAGAATATCGGTCAGTAATTCAGAAAATGCTCTACCTTACTATAACATTTTTATAATTTTGTTTAACCTCCAATTTTGAAAGAACTAGAGGAAAGTGAATACAGATATGATAGTCAAGTAGTTCCAATTTTTGGGACTAATTCCGCATTTGGTGGTAAACATGATTTACCAATAACTTGATTTTGGTGTTGAGATACTAAGCAAGTTTTGCAATTAGTATCAGTTGACAAAATGTAGTAAAATTAATATCTATTTTGCGTATGTGAATAACTATTTCATTTATTAAGGCATGTAATCTTGGGAACTGCATTCAAAATGAGGTCCCCACATGGTCCAAATTGATGCATGTAAGGAGCATTGTTAACATATTTTCTAACACGGGCCTGGAATATGTTGTCATCATAAAGTGGAGAGGGTCATTGCGTTCAAATTGGTTTCTAGTCACAAATGAGAACCATCTGTTTGTTATGAATGTGCCCATATTTTCAATGGTGGAGCGAACTTCAAAGAGAACGCACCTCAGGACTCCATCACCCGCCACCAGCCACTTTTTCCCCACACTTGTGTTAGGGAATATCTCAGAGAACACAAGATATTCAACTCTTGCACATTCCTTCCTGGTTAGTAGATCTTTAAAATGGTGTGCTTCGGATTTTGAATGGTGTTTCCATTACTGTAAAAAAACTATGGTGTCATGGTTAGAGAATGAAACACTTGACAAAAAAATACAATGTAAGATAGTTTATGAACTTGGTGATTAAACCAACCTTGATTCTGGAATGTGACTGAAGCAGTTCGATGAATTTTGTAGGTGAATTTGTAGGTGTGAGATGTGTGGATGGGGTAGAGCTATTTATAAAATGGTGTAGGAACCCTAGTCTCTTGAAATTCATGTTCGCACGTGACATGTTTTCTGTAAAGGAGTCACTTCCAAATTCAGAAGCCTAACTCAGTCAATGGTTACGAATCTAAGACATGTTATGGTCTAAAGGCAAAAAAAGGTCGGGTTCCGACACAGCCATTAGTCTGCATGTCCATATACTTGGTCAGGTCATTGGCTGGAGGGACTTGATAATGTATGTGCCTAGCGGCCCAGTAATGAGAAAGAATACAGGAAGGCGCGCCTGTATACCCGGAGACACTACCTGGGCGTGAGGCCAAACAGATAGCGTCCCTGGCAGGCGCTGATGGGACAGCTCCAGTCCCATCAGTCACCAAACCACATATAATAAGGAAGAGTGTAAGACACGAGGGAGGATTTTCCTATCAGTCTATTATTCACTCAGATACGCTAGTACATGACTTATATGGCTGACGGGAGCGTCGGAGTAGGCACGACCCTGAGCCTTCCAGCCTAACCTCTATCTGCATGTCTTGTAGATTTAGGTGCATATTAGGCTGGTGCGGATCATCGCTAGACTTACTACAATTTTTGGTATTAACATTGGTAATTGAAGAGACGTGAATAACAAAAGGATGAAGGAGAATGTTATAAGCTGGAATATTTCTGACACCATTTCCAAAATCGGATATTCTTTCGGAAACCAAATTTGGATTAATAGTTCCACTCCCGTGATCAGGTTTGGGTTGCAACAATATTTGTGAATCGTTATGTACAACTCTAATTTCTAACATTAAATAAAGATACTCGTTATATGTTTCAATTTTGGAACCTCCGTTGGATTATTAGTTGATAAAAATGAGTCAATAGGCTCGACTAAAAGCGTGGAAATAGGTGAACTACCCCCTAGGCAGAGACTCAAACCACTCCAGGGCCTTCACTCTGAGATAAGACCCTACTAATTTTCACTTCATGTTTGGAGGAATACTTTGTGATTCTATGACCTCGTGGTAGGTCATCAAGAACTGCCCATGATCTTTTTTCGTTATAGGTGGGGAAGTTTCTTGGTGACTTCTGTATTTACTTGTAACATTTGATCCCCCGAGCAAAAAAATGTTAATAAAGTAAATCCCTGCGGATTATGAGGTCTGCGGA
>JAULKM010051473.1:0-12720 GCA_032355605.1 Rubia tinctorum
TTAAATATTACATATGCATTTAATTGGGTAATTTTGGGTATTTATTGGGTATTTGTTGGATTCCCATTAAGTTAACATAATTTGGGACTAATTGAGATCAACATTTCCCATTAAATATAATCATTTCCATCCCGCCCAATTTCAAAAGCTAATGGGTATTTAATACCCGATCCCATTAACTACACATTAATTAATTTCTCATCTCATTTCTTCCCAATTTCGCCCAATTGACACCTCTAATACAAACCTAAAAAAAATAAAATAATGTAAAACTCAATATTTGTTTCGTTCAAAATTTGACCCACCCACCCACCATCCCCAACAGAGGAAAAAAATTGCCAGTCAAAAAGAACTTCTGATCCCATGCATTAGGAAATACCGTCCAAATATTGTTGAATTTAGTAATATAGAAGTATACTCCTCCTCCTTTCGTTAATTGAATTAAATGTTGGATAAAGAAAAAAAAGGACTTGCATCTGCATTTAGGGCAGAAACGATTCAAAATGCACTTATAATTTCCATAAAATTGGACGTCTTAGTGTATTTTATAGTTTTAGTTTCTGGTGTATTTTTTATATAACGGGAAATTAGAAAGGTCAGTTTGTTGAAATTCTATTTTCATTAAGACAAACATTTTTTTTTGAAAAATTACATACAAACAACCAAATTACATATTAACATTTTAATCTATGACCTAAATATGAGACACCACCATTGAATCTATTGAGCTTCAGCAGAGCATGAAATTTCATCCATTTGATAGCTAGGGATGCCCTCCTTAGAACACCCAAACGCTGCACCACCAACGAACCGCTGCCACCAGAACCACCACAGTCTCACCATCATCGACCGCCTGCAGGTTGGGAATCCACAGCGGTGACCACCGACACGGTCCTGGGTAAACCCCATCAAGAAATTGCTCTAATATTCACAATTCTTGATGTGAGTGTTTTTTGAACCCTCAACCTCTCAGTTATACAGAGTGTGGTTTATCACTAAACCAAACCCATTTCACAGAAAAATACTTACTTATACTTCCCCCAGAATTAAAGATTGTACATAGTGCATTTACTAGTATAAGGTAGAGGTATTAACAGCAATGAAAGTGCACAATTGATGGCACCGCTGTCTTTAGTACCACAGTGGAACGCTTGCATCGTATGATGGCGGTTTTCAAACTGTCATCGTTCTGCCAGTTCAACGGTGAAATGGTTCATGCACTGTGATTTTTTTTCCAACTATCGTCTACTGATCCAAATTTGAAAATGTAATTAGTTTGTCATCCAAAATTGGTGTTCTAGTCAGTATTACATACTCCCTCCGTCCCGGAGAAAATGGCACGAAAATAGAAAGTGTGCCATTTTCTCCGGGAGTAGTACCGATTGTATTGTGTAGTTGATGTTTCGATACCGGGAGTTACACTGGAAGTCCTAGTTACGATAATGGGTTTGAATTCGGTTTTCAATGTGTCAACAAACAATTATCAATACCGATATCGGAAATCACACCGGAATTTGTTGCAACTTGATATTTTTGTTCTTTTTATTTGTGCTTTTTGTTTTTGGCATCTTGATATTGTGGAAGTTTCTTCTGATCTCGGAATAAATCTAGCAAGATATGATTTCCACTAATTTTCTTAATTAAAGGAATTTAATCGGCAAGGCAAAATAAGTTTAAGAACCAATAGATCTTCTAACTAAATATTAAAGTACTATATTTAACAATAATGTTAATTAATACCTAATGAAGAGTATTGAAAATAAAGTTGTAGGATTGCATAGTAAACAAATAAGAACAAATGGTATAAAATTAGTTCTAATAGAGATGCCAATGTCTGTATCTCCAATGCATTGCTTGAGAATCGAGGGGCAAGGTTTTCAATCACCGATGTTTTCAAGTTGTTCCCAAGTCTTTCATTTATTGGATTTTTGGGGAAGGCCGATGGTCAATGTCGATGTCTTATTCTTTAGGAACAACATAATACAAACGCTATTTTATCACTAAAATTTTGCTATAGGGATGAACAAATAATAAGGAAAAATTGAAAGCATACCTTGCATTTCAACCTTAGAGTTTTCATAGTCTTCCATGGTACCAAGTGCAAACTAGTATTCCGTCCACTAGTTATTCCCACCTTAATCGAATTCGACAATCCCAAACTGTCCAAACAACCATTTATATTTCTTTAGTTGAATAATCATTGAAATGCTAACCAAAACAAAGAACTTGGGAAAGAAAAAAGAACCTACCGTAAGATCGAGGAACAAAACATAGAAGGTAAGACTTGAGATATTGTAAAGACTCCACATGACAATAGTGGTTAACAATGAAGCCTACCCAAATGAAAATTTTCATGTAAGTAGGTAATGACCATAATATGTGATAATTTGTTCATCTTGACAGAAAGGGTTGTAAAACATGACATTCCCTTGAGATGAGAAGAGATTGTTGAGTACTCCATGAACACATACTGAGATTTGGAACCTTACAAGTATGGCATCTCGAACCTTAAAGTCATTCTCCCTGTCTTGCCTTAATGGATCTCAATAATTAATTTGTGAGGTGGGTGAAGTAATATTAAGGATGCAAGAATACAAGGGTTTGGGAGAAGGGCGGGGAATTGCATTTTTTGTGCTTTTGTGGGTGAATGGTGACAATGGTTGTAATAAATGGTGTCAGTGTATGAAAGAAGGTAGTTGAACCACCTTCTATCCTTCAATTAATTTTCCATTAGATGAATGTTCCGATTTTGGAACCCATTTCAGTACGATGACAAGCTCAGTCAATCACAGTAACGAGATCGATTTGAGTGTCAAGACAGAAAATGGTAATGGGAAACGAATCTCGTTGTGATTTTGTACCTGTGTTCTGACTTCAAAATGTACAACGGTTGATTTCAAACCGTCTCATGGTAGAGTAGCCGATTACTCAATCTCTAGCGTATAAAAATTTCTTCCTCCCAAGTTTCAAAACCAAACCTTGGCATACCAGCACTCTAATTTTCCCTTGAATCATTAATATTACATCTTACCCAAATTCATATTTAATTATGATGGGTAAAGTTGCGGGAAAAATCAAGTCAACTAATCCTTCACCAACTTAATTCAGTTGTCAAGATACAACGTCCAATTTGTCATGGGAGACACCAGGGAATAACAAGCTTCTAAGGAAGCGAATTTCTATACAGAGAAACTAAAAAAAGAGGCTACGAGTGTTCTTCAGAGCTCATAACCAGTCGTGATTTCTTCAACTAGGCAGCAGAAGAGAGTTATATTCATTGGGTATTGCCGGAAATGTATTGCAACCAAGGTGTTAAACCCCAATTCTGTAGTTGCTTTAAATTTTGAATACATATTGGATAATTTCAGCCCTATTATTTCCGCCACCTAATTACAACAGATAGTTCAACTCACCGGACGAAGTAATACACTTTATGTAAACTTGTAAAAACATTATGACAGTAGTAACCTGGGACCGTGTGTGTCCATATGCAAAGGAGGTGTAGAAAATAACAAGTTGTGAATACTTCATCCAAACATGTTTCTAGGAGAGGGGAGAACTCTGGTCTAAGGACTTGCTTACTTAGGGAGACCGGTAAAGCATAACTTGTTACCTTGCTCTTCGATGACATCTGTTTTCGGAGGAACATCCAACTTTTTAATTTTACCAAATACAAAAAGGTGCTTAATTTATAAGCAAATTAAACCCTTATAAACTCTGTCAAACACACCCTTGTTCCTCCGCCAAGTGGTTCTCACATTCTTTAGCTATATTTGCAAAATTGAGTAGTTTGAATATCAATGTATAGAATTACCTCTAACTTTTCCAAACGTGGTTAGACGTATTACAATATCTTCAAATGAAATTTGTTTTCCTTAATATTTTAAGTTAAACTTTATTAAACTGAGCTAAATTAAAATTAATTAATCCGAGTTGAATTGAAATTAAGTTAACTTGAAAAGTAAAGGACCTATTATGAATGGAAAGCTTATTCAAAACCATGATACAGACTATAAGCATCCATAATCCCCAATGAACATTTTCTTTAAAAATTTGTTCCAGACTGTAAAGTCATGTGGACTTCATTGATTATTAAGTTAGCATTTGTGAACTAATGTTGAAAAAGAAAAACGTTCCATGTTGGAACATACGGAAAGATTATGATTTGATTGATGATAGAATATTGCGTAATATTGGTTTATGGAAACTTGGAAATTATGCAATATTGATTCAGACGTATTTGAAGCATAATGCATCTATGGAAAATCCCTACAATTTTGGAATTGAGTTTATGGAATATTATGGGATATTTGAAATAGAGAAAATACCTTTATTTATAGAATTTGGATATGCTTCAGAAATAGATAAGTAATAGAAATATTGTGGAGATAATCATGGAGAGTTTCGATCTGCTCAAGGGACTATATATAATGGACATCACGGCTACATAACTAACGAATTTCATTGAGAAAATCTGCACTCAGATTTTAGATCTTCCCGAGAGTTCTTGCGACAGCCAGCATACATATGTTCCAACATACCGTGACTTGTTGATTAGTTCAGAATCGTATAGCTTAATTCCTTGGGAGGAGAAGATTCAGCGTTAACGAATTTTGAGATCATAGGGAGTCTAATCAAGGGAATCGGTAGCAATGGGAGCTTGAAAAATCCACACGTTGTAATTAGAAAAAATAAGTATAGTTGTATGGTGTACTTTGTACTATATCTTTCTGATTAGTGAATTTATTCTGAACAGGGTCAGGCCCCGCAGATGTAAGTGAATTTCACCAAACTGCGTAACCAAGTTGTGTGTGCTCGTATGCTATTTTCTTTACATACTTAGTTATGTAGGATATGTTGGAACACATATCTAATAATTAAGCTAAAACGGTAAAACCAAAATTTTATTTGGTATAAGAGCTTGGTCACCTACTCTTACCTTGGTTGTGTCAAGGCAAGTGTGATCTAATTTTACCATGGAGACCAAGGAAAGAGCTTCCGTTTCTCGGCCATCATTTCTGGAAGGAACAAACTACAACTACTGGAAGACACGCATGAGAGTCTTTATAAATTCACTGGATGAACTTGCATGACACTTTGTTGAAACCGAGTGGAATCCACCATTGAAGATGAAGAATCCATCTCGAAGAAGATAGAAGGAGAGTCAAGTTCAAGGAAACAAAAGCTTAAGGATAAATCATCATGGTCTTCAGATGAATTCAAGGCTTCACCGGCAAATTCAAAAGCATTGAATGCTATCTTCACAGCAGTAGATGAAAATCAGTTTCGGCTCATCTCTACATGTCATCAGGCTAAGAAAGCATGAGATATTTTGCAGACTATACGTGAAGGAACCAGTGGTGTACGTGAATCCAAATTACAAATGTTGGCTACAAAATTTGAAGAATTGAAAATGGAGGAGGATGCTACAATTTCCACATTCAATGGGAAACTAAGAGACATCTCTAATATGGTTTATCAACTGGGAAAAGTATACAAGGAATCTAAGTTGGTGAAAAATACCTTGAGATCACTGCCCAAGATATTTTTAATGAAGGTTGCAGCAATAGAAAAAGCTAGAGATGTATCCACAATGTTCTTGGATGATTAGTGCAGGCGTATGACTATGGAACAACTTGCAAAGAAAACTCATAAGGAGTTGGCCTTCAAAGTATATTCATCACGGGATTACCACGAATTAGATAGTGAGGATGGTATTGAAGAAATTGCTCTCATCACTAAGAATTTCTCAAGGATGCTGAAAAAAGTGGTGAACAAGAAATCGCAAGAAAGAACTGGTTGAAACAGGCCTCGTGGACAAAACTTTGGAATCAATCGTGGAATTCGCATGGAGCAAGGAAATAAGCAGGTCGCTAGAAATCAAGGTTGTGAAGCAAAATAGCCAGGGAGGATTCAATGTAGAGAATGTGAAGGTTTTGGGCATATCCAGTCTGAATGTGCTAATACCCAAAAGAAGCAAGGAAGGTCGTATGTAACCTCATGAAGTGAGGATGAAGAAGATGAGAAAGATGAAGAGGAAGTTACCAACAATTATGTGGTGTTTGGAGCAAAAATTCATGATGATACGGAAGGTGTGGATATATGTTCCAACACAGATAAATCTGTATGTTCCAACATAAGTGTTGACGATACTTCCAACGATGATGAAGACCAACCCCTTAGAGATGAAGATATCTATGTTGCATTTGAAAAAAAATGTATGACATGTTGTTGAAGGTTGCTGATGCAAACAAGTCCCTAAAGTTGGAGAAGAATCAATTGGCCGAGACAAAGAAACAACTAGCAGTACTAGTTGAAAATCTTGAGAATGAAATGAAGGATCTGAAATTGAGACTGTATTCTGTGACTAAGAGAGCAGAGATGGCAGAAGAAACAATCACCATGTTAAATGCTGGAAAGAAAAAGCTCGACGACATTCTGACCATGGGAAAAAACTTTGGAGATCGACAAGGAATTGGTTATGACAACCCATCAGGCAATATGGGAAATCCCAAGGCATAATTTCAAGAGATAAAGAGAAAATTTATCCGGACTCGTTAACGAAAACCTCTAATCTGTAGCTATTGCATGTTTCAAGGTCATACTGAGGAACAATGTCTCATATTACTCAAAGATATCATGAATGGACAACAACTATCTACATGTTCCAACATAGATGATACCCAATGGTCAAAGATGGTTCGAAAGGTATGGGTTCCTAAACGCATTAATATTTGCCTTGTTGCTGATACTTCTCTTATTGCATATTCTAGAGACTCGTCATACTTTGATAGTGGGTGCTCTCGACACATGAGTGGAACTCAGGAGTTTCTGACAAAAATTAAACCATATGATGGTGGTTTTGTTACTTTTGGAGATGGGAAGAGGAGTCGTTTTATTGGCAAGGGTGAAATGCACATTGAAGGACTTCCTGTGTTTACTAGTTTACTACTTATTGAAGATCTAAAGGCAAATTTGTTGAGCATAAGTCAATTGTGTGATTACAATATGAAGTTGAGTTTCAAAAAGATAAATGTGTTGTACGACATGACAAAGATAAAGTACTTTCTGGTATTCGATCATCGGACAACTGTTACCTCTTGGAGCAAGAAGTTAGATGTCTAAATTCAAAGCAAGATAAAGGCACTTTGTGGCATAGGAAGCTTGGTCATATCAACTACGAAACCTTGGTGAAAATTGCAAATTCAAAGGCAGTACGAGGTATGCCCACACTTACAACCAAAAGTGGAATTGTATGCGGTTCATTTCATCAAGGTAAACAAATTCGGTCTCCTCACTCTTCAGTACAATATATTACTACCTGAAGGAATTACTTCATATGTATTTAATGGGTCCAGTCAACACACCTAGTGTGAGTGGTAAGAAGTACATCTTTGTATGTGTTGATGATTTCTCTAGATATACTTGGGTGACTTTTCTTAAAGAAAAATTTGATACTGTGGATGTGTTTCAATGTTTGTTGATAAAGTTGAAGACAGAGAAAGGAAGTCCAGTTGGAAAGATTGTCAGAATCAGAAGTGATCATAGCAGAAAGTTTGAAAATTCTCAATTCAGTGATTTCTGTGATGAATTTGGGATTCGACATGAGTTTTCTGCTCCAATCACTCCACAACATAACATTATTGTAGAAAGGAAGAATGTAACACTCCAGGAGATATCACGAGTCATGCTTACAGAAAAAGGAATACACAAAAAATGGTGGGTAGAAGCTGTTAATACAACTTGTTAGACGATAAATTGTGTGTATCTTCGGCCTTTTACCAGCAAAAAATCATACGAGATTTGGAAGGGCAGGAAGCCAAGTGCATCTCATTTTCATGTGTTTGGAAGAAAGTTTTATATTATAAGAGATAGAGATCCATTGGCCAAGTTTGATAATCGTAGTGATGCTGGAATATTTCTGGGGTATTCTGTGAACAGTCGTGCTTACCATGTTTACGATCTATAAACACACTCTCTTATGGAATCTATAAATGTAGTTGTGGATGATTCTGATGACAAACAAGGTTTGGGTGACAAAGAAGATGAACCATATGCTAAGCATGTTCCAACACAGGAGACTTCTACTGAGCAGCATGACTAGACTATGTTGGAATATTTGATCAATCAGTAGACCAACCTAAACCTGAAGAAGAAAAGTATGTTGGAATATCCTCTCCCACACCAGTTCTGCATGTTCCAACACAGGAGGTACCGGAGCCTATCTTAAGAAGAACCCGATCGATTCCTAGACTTAACTACAGAGAACTAGCCAGACTACAATGTTTCATCTCACTATTGGAGCCAAAGAGCTAAAAGGAAGCACTACTTGACAAAAAATGGATTGCGGCAATGCAAGAAGAGCTCGAACAGTTTGAATGCAATGATGTATGGTATCTCACTCCTCATCCGAAAGCAGTAAATGTTATTGGTACAAAATGGATTTTCAAGAACAGGTCGGATGCAGATGGACAGGTTACTTGTAACAAAGTAAGACCGGTGGCTCAAGGATATACTCAGGCTGAAGGAGTAGACTTTGATAAAACTTTGTGGCACCAGTTGCCAGGTTAGAATCTATTCGCATCTTACTTGCTATTGCTTGTACTATAAATTTTACTTTATATTAGATGGATATGAAAAATGCTTTTCTGAATGAAGGGGTGAATGAGGAGGTGTATGTGGAACAACCTAAAGGGTTTGAAGATCCTCATTATCCACCTCACGTGTATAGACTTAAGAAGACACTTTATGGTCTGAAATATGCACCTAGAGCATGGTATGAGCGACTGACTAACTTTCTACTTACAAAAGGTTATCATCGAGGGGGAGTAGATTGTACCTTATTTGTGCTTTCTAACTCTACAAAGTTTTTCATTACTCAAATTTATGTGGATAATATTGTGTTTGGCTCTACTTCTTCATCTATGGTGCAAGATTTTGTGTCATTAATGCAGGCCGAGTTTAAGATGAGTATGGTAGGACAAATCATATATTTTCTAGGGATTCAGGTTAAGAAATAAAATAATGGGTTATTCATAAATCAAAGCAAGTATGCCTTGAATCTGATGAAGAGGTTCAGACTCAGTAATGCCCGAACTATACCAACTTCGACGGCAACCACAGAAAAATTGGTGAAGAATGAGAAAGGTTTCTCAGTTGATCATAAATTATACACAAGCATGATTGGGATTCCCTCTTATCTTACTGCTAGCCGACCAGATATGTTTCAGCGTAGGTGTTTGTGCAAGATTTCAAGCTGATGCAAAGGAATCTCATTTGAATGCAATAAAGAAAGTTATTCAATCTGTTAGTGGGACTTCTGATTATGGAATCTGGTATTCTAATTCTTATTGGTTATATTGATTCTGATTGGGTTGGTAATGCAGATGATCGCAGAAGTACCGCTGGGGGTTGTTTCTTTATTTGCACGAATTTGGTTTCTTGGTACAGTAAGAAACAAAATTCAATCTCTTTATTATCTGTTGAAGTTGATTATCTTGCTGCTGGAAGTTGTTGTTCACAATTATTATGGATGAAAAAATGTTGAATGACTACGGAATTCAACAAGGGACTCTAAAGGTTTTGTGTGACAACAAAAGTGTAATTGACATCTCTAAGAATCCTGTTCAGCACTCAAGAATGAAGATTAATGACATCAGACATCATTTTATTAGACATCATTTTCTAACATGTGAGCAGTATGTAGATATATTCACTAAACCGTTGGATGCTTCAACTTTTGAATTTCTCAGACAACATCTTGGTGTGTGTTGAATATGAGGTATTTTTTCTTAAAAATCCTCTGTATAGTGTGTATATTAATGCTGGTTCAGTTTTTTTTGTATAAAAAATTCAAAATAAAAATAAAGACAAAAAAAGGAGGAGATGATGTAGTTGGGAAGTATGTTGGAAGTTCAAGAAGTGACATGAGTTGAGAAGAGAGAAAAGGGAATAATTACCTTGGAAAGGGAAAAGGGTAAACATGGTTGGAGAGGTAAAAAGGGAGAAGTTATTTTTGGTTCAAATTCTTTCCATCTCTCCATATTCCCTATTTTTCGGTATTCTCTTCTTCTTCTCTACCAAAATTTCAAATTTTTAGAAGTTATCTTGCCGAGTTTGAGTTATCCAAGAACACTTCAGCCGAACCAAAAATCTTTGCCGAGAAATTCCTACGATGGCCAAAAATAAGAAGCTGATCCTACTCACCTCTGGAAAATCCGAGAAGGACGCATCGGACAAGAAGAAATCCTAGTTTCATAAGGTTACTGCATTTGAATCTACTCAAGTTATTTGAGAGGGAAGAAAGTTTTATTTTATAGATGAGTTTTCTAAATGGGTTCAAGCCAACCGAGTAACCATTGATATGAGAGACTTAGAAAATCTTAAGGTGGAATTTCTAGAGGTTAATATGGAGTAATTACTCTTGGGTGACATAGGAGAATTGATGGATATTGAACACTTTGAAGTTAAGCTTCTAAGAGGAGAATTTAGATAGCATAGAGGGAAGGACATGTTTCATGTATACTCCTATATTCCTAGTGCAAGTTATGAAAAAATTAAAGAAATTAGTGATAAAGAGGCTAAAGGTTTTGAGGTGATCATATCCACTGATCAGATGAAGATTGTTCCTTTTGATGTTGTGGCTGCTCAAAGGAATGAAGATCTCAGGGCTTTAGAGCCTCCTGTAATTCTGTTGTCTGACAGTGAAGAAGATGAAACTGGGTATATTCCAACATACTAGGAGGAAGCAGAGAATATGGAAGTTGAAGAATAGAAACTAGGTTTTACTGGTCACAGTATAGGAGATCGGGATTGCCACATGGAAAACTATTATGGAGTTTCTGAGGCTGAGAAGAGAGGGGAAGATGACCCCATAATGGAAGCTTCTGAGACAGAAAAGATGGAAGACCATGTTCCAACACAAAGTGTTGAACCTTCTGCTGGGACTGACTATGTTGAAACACAAGCCACTGATGCTATGAGCAGCAGCATAAAGACTATGTTCCAACACAGGAACCTGGCCTGACCTATTCCAGTGATGAATTCTTGGATGAATTCATCCAGGCTAGGGGCAGAAAGGCAAAAAGAAAGGAGTCGGAAGCAGAATCCACTCAGCCATCCAAGAAAAGCAAGAAGGCCTGACCTTCTCCCAAGAAAAGGAAGACCTCACTGCGACCTCCATCAGTAAGTGATGCTATCTATACTATCTTTTGGGATAATAATTTTGAGGAGATGTGGGATATTTTTTCTTAGAGGAAGATAATTCCTGAGAGGGTAGTTGATTTGGTTGCTTATAAGCCTAGCGGGGTTTTCGATTTTATCGAGCTGCTTGGGTTAGAGACTGCTGTTGCTGTGTGTGATGAGTATAAAAATCAATTGGTATGCTAGTTTTACTCTAATTTAATGGTAGGGAATTTAGAGGATGATTCTCCCTGGTTTGATAGAGTATATGTCTGAGGGAAGATTATTGATTTTTCGGCTGCAAGGATTAATAATCTACTAGGATTAACAACCCCTGAATTTGATGGTGTGTTTTCTAATGAGCTAGGGGTTACTGATGATGAGATTTTATTTTTGATTTTTAGTGGTGTTAAGACAGTTTTCCCTGCAATTGGATATTCTCAGGCTTCATGCCTTTCTTCTAGGTTCTTTGGGTTGTATCAAACTTTTGTGAAGTGATGGATGCCCTCCACCAACACTACAGACTTAAATCGGGAAATGGATAAGCTATTGTATTGTGTTAGAACACATAAGCCTGTTAATCTGGGCTTGCTCATTCAGCAGAGTGTAGTGAAGCAGACAATTTCTCTCAAGACAAAGCATGCCTTAGTTTATCCATGGTTGATTACTATACTGGCCAAGCATGAGAAGGTTAGGGGATTTCTTGAAGATTATATTGTGAAGGTTGAGCCCCTCGAGCCTAATAAAAATACCTTTGGGATGAGGAAAGTTCATGATTTTCCATGGAACCCTAAGGGAGTAGCTTCCACTTCTGTCAGAGATGAGAGAGAAGCCAAGTTAATGTCTATGAATGCTAGGCTAGGAGCTATTTCCATTCAGATTGCTGCACTTGAAGTTGAGAACGCTAAGATTGAAGGGGAAGAGGCACAGCTGGAAGCGAAAGTTGCTACTCCTGAACAAAATTGAATCCTGATGGGCTATGTTCCAACATAGTCAGTATTAAATTTAGGGGGAGCAGATTCTTATTTTTTCTGGACTGTTGTTGGCTTTTAATGTAATTTTTTTGCTTTGGCATATTCATGTTCCCGGGGGGAAGAATATTTTGGAGGATATCTGGTACACTTACAGTTGTGAAATTGGATCTTTTGCTTGTGATTCTTTATGCCAAAATAGTTGGGTCCATAAAATGCCAAAGGGGTAGATTGTTAAGTCACGTAGACTTCATTGATTATTATGTTAGCATTTGTTAACTAATGTTGAAAAAGAAAAACGTTCCATGTTGGAACATACGAGAAGAATCAGATTTGATTAGTAGAATATTGCGTGATATTGGGTTATGTAAATATGGAGATTATGTAATATTTGATTCAGAAGTGTTGAAGCATAATGAATTTATGGAAAATCCCTGTAATTATGGAATTGGATTTATGGAATATTTTGGGATATTTGAAAGAAGGAAAATTCCTTTATTTATGGGATTTGGATATGTTTCAGAAGCAGATAAGGAATAGGAATATTATGGAGATAATCATGGAGTAT
>JAULKM010051484.1:0-12720 GCA_032355605.1 Rubia tinctorum
GCGTTGAACGTTCTTGGCTAATCTCTTATAAATGCATGAATTGGTTAAATGCTTAGACACGGTTTAGTGTTTATAAGAATTACCAAGCTTGTTGGTTCTTTGAGCGTAATGCCATTAATGGGATACCTTTAGGAGTTGAACGACTAAAGGGGTCATTAATGAGGTTTAGCTAGAGATGTTGAATTCACTATAGTAAACTAGTATCAAAGAGGAATAGAATATTTATCTTCACAACAAGAAGTAAAAGTGTTGAATAGGTTATATGTCAATGATAGATAGAAGGCTTGGAAGTATAAGACAATTGTGCCCAACACTCCGTAATCCTTGTTTAATCCCGTTATAGTAATTGTATGCTTTGGTAATTTAACTCGTCTTTAAATTGGTAATTTAGAAAACCAAACCAAAACCCCCCTTTTATGTGCTTATATATATGTGTATCTATGTATCTAGCGTAGTTTTTACCATTTTATGAGCAAACACTTGATAATATCCCCCGTCTCTGTGGACGATCCCGACTTGTCATATTATCTACTTAGTTGTATTTAGTAAGCAAAATGGGTTTAAAATAGCATTTTTGAGAGGTACGGCGACGACCTCCCAATCATCATACGATAGTAAACTTATTATTAATTAGATCATGAAAATCCAATTGTGACTATTATTAATAATAACTTTATGTCCAATAACTAATGAGATACATGATCCAACAAACCAGTTATCGATGTCCATGCAATATAAATTACCAACCATTATCCACAAACAAATTGTCAATCTTCTCCGGACTCATGACTTACATAATCAATGATCAATCTAAATAAATCACATAATTCAATCAAATACAATTACAAGATAATTTAGTACAATATAAATAGGATAGAATAGAACCTGATTAATTCTTGTTGAACCTCACATTGTATTCAGTGATGTTTCAATCGTTGAATGAAATTAAGAACTTAGTTCTCCATTGAACAAGAATTTCAAAAACAATACATAGTACAAATACGGGATTTTCATGTGAGAATATCTACCTCTCGTGTGGACGTCTCTCCTTGCTTGAAAATCTGTTGGGTATTTATACTACTAGTATAACTAAAGAAGGAATAAAATTATCCTTCTCGTTCTAATTATTGTAAGAATACTAGAACAAATATACTATTTCTAAGACAAAAATTCAACCTATAATAGAAAATGAAATAGAGAGTTCTTCAAATATGAATTCTCCATAAAAATGAACTAAAATATTTCCCTAATGAGATAGAAAACTAACGAAGTTCCAAATATAAGATTAGAAATATAATTCTAACTACAAAAGAAATTTATTTATACTTCTTTAAAAAAAGAAGAATTGTAATACAATTAAGAAAGGAAATCTCATTTACACTCAGAATTTACCAAAACATATAATTTAGCCCCCAATGCTCCGAAAGGCTGAATCCAGGTGAGATTTGGAAACCCTAGAATCCGGTACTACCGGGGGCACAACCTAGGCCTTCACACTTGTCACCATATGCGCATCTTCTCTTCTTTCAAGAGCCTCCATACACCATCACCTAGGGGTACTCTCCTTGTTTTCCCTCCATTCCCTAACCCCCCCCCCTACATTTTCTATTTTCTATCTTTAATTCTTAATTACGGATCCAGCAGTGGGTTTTCAAGTTTTCAAAAAATCGTAGTTCTTGTCAATCCTTTATAATATTCAAATATTTTTAGAATCTCAGGATTGCAATATTACACTATAAATTACATTACAATGTTACACTACATAAATCTTCATAAGATTACAGTATAAAGTATTTTAATAATTACTAGATATGCTATAAATATTATAGCCTGCCATTCATCCAAGACGTTTTGGTAGATCAAGTCATTTCCATAAAGAAAATCGTTGGGTTGGGTTGGGTTGGGTTGGGTTTGATTTGATATTTCTTTTATCCCTGCTTTGAAGACCTTGAATGGAAGTAGCTTGATGTTGTCGACTTCCAATACCATGATGACATTAACAATACCAAATTTCTTTCTCTAGGGGTTGTCAAGATTCATATTGTTGTGCATGGTATCTATTACAAACTATTTTAGCTTTCCTTCTTTCATTGATTTCTCAACTTATCTGGCTAAATCACAGTATTGTATCCACATGTGTTGTGATATGAGCAGTGTTATCCAATGTCTCGTAACCCTCCCTCCTTTGTGATTGGATTAATTGCTTCTTTAAACATGTTATGGTTTAATGTAAAGATTTTTCTCATTGTCTTGTTCAGAGATGTGAAGTTCATCTAATCTATATAGCCTCTTTCAAATTTACTTGAATTGTTTTGTTGACAATCTAGCAACTTGTTATTTCCTTTATCCTTTTTATGGTCGTCTCTGGTACCTTGATTGTATCATCTTCTCTTCCTTTGATCTTGACTAGGCTGTTTAGAAAGATCCTCTGGATGATGTCCTCTTGCATAGTTCTCATATATACCTCTCAACCTTTCCCATGTCCTTGGGTAATAAGTGATGATTTTTCAGTTTAACTCTCCTACCTTCAACCCGTGGGCGGATACTGAAATATTTGAATCCACATCACAACTTTGCACACTTGTCACTCTTGTGTCGAGTCTTCTTATAAATTCTTTAGTTGTTTTTATTTTGTTTAGGTATGGTGGTGGATGTTGGAACTTATAGAGAGCTGTGAAATTATTGGGGAAGGCGCTATAAAGCTCATCGTAGTTATGGATTGATCCTAGTGTGAGATGCTTGAACAAATCTCTTGTTGCTCCATTGAATGTCATCACAAGTACTCGACATACCAAATGTTCAATGATAATGCAGTTAATCATCAAAAAAATCATGGACTTAATGAGATATTCAGGATCGATTGTCTCATTGTAGGATTCAAGTTTGGGATTTTTATCATAGGTATAAGACTCGTTCTGATGTCATTGCTGAATGTTCCAACCTGAATCCCAAAACATGTGGAATTAGGTCAACTCTTAGGTTTTGACTTGCCTACCATGGAATTTGTTCCACAATTTGTAGATTCTAAATGTTCCTAAATAAGAAACTAATGTCATAAAATGTTTGAAACAAATGCATAGTCGATGGTGGTTTATCTTGGACCGTCGTATACGTGCCACTGAAAGATGGCTGGTATGTCACATCCAACATCTACAGGAACATAATGACTTTGATTATGGTTTAACCGCCGTTTGCAAAAATTGAACCACCATCTCAAAAACATGTGATGTCCCGAGTTGACCTTCCGAGTTTGGAAGATGTTATGGAAGGTGGTTCTACATTAATGGTAAGGAACCGCTTTGCCTAAGTGTATTTATTGCCCCTCCCACTACTAGTGCAATTATTTCTCATATCTTTATTTATCTTGACAAGTGTAATTCATAGTCATATGCGCGCACATAAAATGTATTGGTATCTATGAAAAAAAGAGGAACAATATGTATGTTTAGTAAATTTTATTTTGGCGGACTTTGATTTTTGGTGTGAAAGAGATGGAATAATTTATTTATTTTTTTAAAAAAATCCATTCACAAGTGCTGGAAAAATGCCCATCAACGATTGTAATAAGAGGAATGAACATCCAACTCAATTAGACACTAACAATAACTTATCTACTGCAAGGATATCTATATTATATGACAACCAAATTGATCGTCGATATCATTAAATCTTACAGATGCAATATAGCCATCGGGATTTTATCATACTTCCCACAAAAATCATGACCACTTGGCAGAGAGGAACGTATAACGTATCAATATCACTTTGCCAAACATGGATCTTCAAGAATTCCAACACCACTTGATCCAAAGCATGATATATGATGTCCAACTTGTGAACATCTTGAAAAACACATATCCACCCATCCAAATAAATAGAACTCCTAACAAAAAAACAAAAAAAATCCCGAATACACGATCTGTAATACCAAATACATCAATGTGAACACCTAAAATAAGTTATCATCATGAATAAAATGATCTAATATATCAGTTTGAAGAACAATACTATTGTATGGAAACAGTTCCACACTTATTTAATAACACACTAGTGCGGGAAAATGCAATTAAAGGAGGTGAAATGAGCACTTGGAAGGCATTTTAAGCTGCCATGTTTGGAACCATCGCAAATCTAACCCCTTCATTGCACGGAGGTATAAAATCATTGTAAATAATTGTGTGCATGACATTTCAAATGCCATAGTATTAATTATTTTAACCGCCTTATAATGATTCAAATATCAGAAATAGAAGTAATCGTCGTGCATAGAAAATACTTCCGGTACCAAAAATTTGTACTCAAACTGGCCATGCGAGCTCATTGAGGCGTATTAAATATCGGTAAAACAGATTTCCTATTTTGGAAAAAAAATCGATTCTAGGCACCCATTGGCTTTGAAGATGTTGCGACTTTAGATCACGGGCTTGACTTATGAAGGTTTACGAAGTCAGAATTTGATTAGGTTTTGTGTTTGCTGCGCTCCTTTACTGGTTGAATTTTTGGAATAGTTGATGTTCTATAGTATTTGATTAATATATTGAGTTTCAAAATCAGAAAGACAATAGACCCTCTAAATGCGGACATTGCGAGATAACATATGTCATGGGAACGGTTGTCAAAAAATATGGATAACAATAGCAAAAATGTATTCTTAAATGCATGTCATGTAAGCGACACAGTTTAGCAACTCATAAACTAATACAGAAATTGTAAGACAAAGCTAATTGTAAGACAAAATGAGAAAAACATACTAAATTTGAATGTAGACATGAAATGATTTTGAACTTGAAAAACATACTAAAATTGAATGTGTTAGTGTAGACAAAGAAAATGTGACTAAACTGGAATACTTTGCAAGCCTTAAGGTATTAAAAACTAAAGTAAGCAAATGTAAATTAAATGTTAAATTATTTAGGGTATTTTATACCACTAATGTTACTAAAGGTTGGTATGTGGTACCTTAACTTGAACTAGATTTAAGGGTTTGGTTAAGTCAAAATTCATGAACCTAAACTACTAGATATTTTTGGGAGGTGTGTCTAACTAAATTCATATATAGTAATTGGATGTATGTGTAACTAAATCAATACTTGGCTAAGAAAACAAAAACCTTCCAGTACTCCACAACATTAATTTTTGAAACTTGTTCGTCTGACGGTGGATGGAAGAATATGAACTTCTCCAACAACTTCTATGATGCAAATAAAATCTCAAAGTGATACAAAATGATCTATTGACCGATAACATTCTTAATGATATGAATTTGAAGAAAAAAAAGGGATAACATGTTGGAGGCAGTCTCCCAGTCATCCACTTCACGTGGATGACTTCTTGCGGATCCTCAAAGGTTATCATCTCAATCTTTACCGCAGTTTCCAGACAATGGTGATTCAACATCAACCAAATGTCTGCCGATGAAACTACAAACAAATATTAGTATAAACTAAAAGGAATCAACAAAATGAGCATATATTTGTGTTGTATATCATATTAATAAAATTATAAAACAAATGTTATTACTAATCAACAATCCATAACCACACATTACAAAAAAAACATGCATTGACAAAAAACAACGAGTCCAACTACCTTTGTCTTTTCAAGTCCAATAATTTCCATGGTGGTCTGAGGATCGACAAAGTTAATCCCGACCCCATCTCTTCCAACCACATTTAGCCGCCCTTTCCATGGCTCAATGACTAGGCCCCCACCTCCCCAAACAATGAGTGCATCACAAAAGGAGATGTTGTAAAATAAGGAATCCTAGGCGACAATGGAGATGAGACTACGATGTGTGGTGGAGATGAGGCGCTGGTGGTGGTATGATGGTTTGAAAGTGACGAAAATAGTGGTGAAGTTGTGGAGAAAAATACGAGGAAGGTGATGGATGTCACCATCTTGTATTGCTGGTGAATCCCCCTCAACAAATCTGTAACGGTGGATATGGGACTATGAACAATTTTAGGAACATGCAAGAGAACTAGAGTTTTGGATAAGGGGGAGGAGTGTGTCTTTTAAGCTTTAACGGGAGAGGGGGAGAGTTGTAATAAATGAAGTCACTTTATTACAAGGCGATTGAACTGCTTTCTAATTATCCACTGATGCATATATTTATGATTGTACAGATTGTCAATTACATTACAAACTCCCTTACTCATAGTTGCAAAATCAATTTCTGATTCTATTTAGAACCTGGATTTTGAATTAACCTTCCAACGAACCTTGTGAGTTTAGAATTTGTCGTGGTTGATAAACCCTTGGCGGATGATAAGACGTCAAATTCATAAATTTCTTAAGGCATTTAACATTTTTTTGTTATGTTTTTTGAGGGTATATTTCTAGGTTTAGAAAGGTTTTACCTCATAGAGAGTTTAGATGACCATTGTTGATTTTCCTATCTAAATCCTTCACTTTGTAGCCTAATATGATCCTAATAAATTTTTTCCTCGCGAGTGTCTAGATTTTGTTTTGTGAGCGTATTTATGGATTGTTTGTAAGCACTTGGGAGTAGATGAATTAATTGCAAAATTTGTAGAATACTGAAGGCCACGAGTCAAAACGTGGTAGAAGATAGAAGGGTCGAAGAAAATAAGCCAAGTCGGAATCGTCGAAGAAAGTGCATGGGCCGTGTAAAATGGCACGGCTTGTGCCATCAGTCCGTGCAAGATGAGGGTCCCAGATTACGGGCTTACATGTTAGGAACATCGGACCTATCGCGTTAATCTTATTATAAATCCTAATGGGGGAAACCCTGGATAACCTTGATGATTGATAATTTTTAGTTTGTAGTGACTAGGGTGGCGCAGACTCTAGAGTAATCATGAGGTTGATGTCCCTTCCTTTTGAGGTCTAGGATGGGTGCCCACAGTAGAGGTCCCAGTTTTGTGATTGAGTTTACTCCCGCATCTAACTGTTGCAACCTAAGTGAGGTGTAGTTTCTTTAAGTTGGGGCCATTTAGCTTCTAGAGTGAGCAGTAGAGAAACGCACCCCTAGAAAGTTACGGAGGAAGCAGAACCATATGTGTGACAGACACTGGGAGTTCCCATGGAATTAACATCCCTACACTATATGATATAACATGAAAATAGGTTGATAGTTTATCATGTGAATAGGAGTCTAGGACCAAAACTACACATCGATCATGTGATGCAAATAACCCCCAAGATTAGTTAGCTCATAGTTTATCTTGTTTTACTTGCATGTTTGTAGTTTTAGTAATTCAAACACCCCCCGGTTGCTACTAGCTATTCTTGACACACAATGTGGGTGATATTCGAGATTGAATTATGTTTAGCTAACCTTTAGGCTCTAATATCTCTCTGGACGACCCTGGACTTGACACTATCTACGTTTACCGTAGGTAGAAGTAAGGCCAGAAGCAACATATATAAAAATCTTTATCTTTGACCCGTCGTGCATGTGGGTAAACTCCTTTTGAACGACCCCGTGGGTGCAGGTTAGCGACCCTAATCGAGGACACCCCTTACATTAATTTGGATACTAACAGCATGGCATTCACCTCCATTGACCGTGATGGAACTACTAGGCAAAATAAGCAAACTACACTGACAAAGAAATTGGCGACAACTTTTTATGCTACAAATTTGTGTCTCTAGCAGCCTCCCAAAGGTACAATGCTCTGCCAAAAAATATCAAGTTACTAGATTCATACGCCCTTGAACTGAATGACACCACAATGCTAGAACTGAATAACATTGCATCACTATTTGAATTCTAAAGTTTTTCAGATATCCTTGTTATCAAGGATGCAACGTACTTTTGTGAAGTTTTTCCAATTTTATGCCAACATAGTTTTGGTAGATGGAGGGTCAGTCTCTACTGTGATTAATTGTAGATGGTTTTTATGTTGAGCCATGGAAGATCGGTGATTTTCTAGGTTGCCCATACATTAGCCTTCAATATTTTTATCTAGTGGTTTCTAATGGTCCTTTGAACATATAGCATCGTTCAAATTGGCTCGTACATGTTGATCCTCCCCTACTGAATCTTACCAGGCCAATTTTATTTTAATAGGTCCATATTCGATCGCGACTCTGCTGAGAGTCATAAGCTAAAGTATTTGAAAATGCAACAGATGATTATATAAGAGATGGTAGCATAAAATTTTGTGCCAGTGCAGGGTCACATTCGTGAGCCCACAATCACCACTATTATGTTGTTCTACTAAAAGTATTTGATTAGGAATGTGAAGATTGATCTTGACTATACCACTGTGCAACACATGTTGGTATTCGTTCTGCATTCGAAGAAGGGGCTATCAAGCTACCTTACGAGTCCCACATTTCCAAATACCTGAAGTTGAATAACATGATGAAATTTAGGAGCCAAACAATGTCTCTTAAATTGTACGACCAGAAACTGGAAACTAATCGAGGAGATATGGTCACTCATGGTTCGTGAAAGAAATAGCAAGAGAAGGCCCACAAATGAAGGTGGTTTTTTTAAATTATTAAATCCATTATCAACATTTTCCATACATATTGCTATTATAATTTGACACTAACAATTGTAGGTGAAGAGGATGACACCTCTTTCATGGTGAACATGTAACAAATGAAAGCAAATGTCAACGAGATAATACATTTGATAAAAATGGCTCATGATACCAAGAAGATTGTAAGAATCCAATTTGCATGATACCAGGCGTGCGGAATGACATGGGCAAGAATCACAAGCAAGGACATCCAATTTGCATTTTTTCTTCTCAATTATTAATAATGTAGCCTTGTACGGAATCATGTCTTTTAAAGTTTTTTTTAGTGTGGATCATATGTTCCAAACAATGTTATCTGTTGCTCTCAACATCTTCTTTGGTACACAACTCGACTTCTGAGATAATTTTGTGTCCATCTCCTACATTTTGTTAACAAAAGGTCTGTTTACCTTCTTTTCCTAGCCCACTTATGAATTTGGGATGTTTGACTCTCAAGTGACCAAACATTTGGACAGCTTGGCTTCCATATCTAATGAAAAGTCTATGCATCAACAATCAATTGAAAATGCATCACTTGTTCTGATATTGGAGGTGTGTTTGGTACATATGTGATGTATGTTGCTTAGTATGAATAGAATCTGTTGTAACTATGATATCTGAGCTGATCTCGATCTAAGTTACGAAATCAGAAACATGTTGGAGTCTAGAACTTCAGAACTTGACAATCCTTACAGATTGGAATTTTTATTGAATGGAATAATTTATTTCAAAAAAAATCAATTCATTAGTGCTTCTGAATCAAAAAATTGTTCGGACATGACCAAACGAGATAGAATACTATACTTACGATATCGAACACTCACTGGAAATATTGCTCCCTCAGACATATCACCGTTTTGGCATCAAAATTTGATAATTAAAACAACAATATAATGAGAAACAAAATGACATTTACATATATTTTTTCCAAAACGCCTACACTATTACAACATTACAAAGAGTTTGCTACTTGAGAAGATTGACATAATCACAAAATGAAGCAATTTCTATTTTGTATTGATAGACAGGACAATCAATGTGCTCAAATTTGACATCCCAACCGACTCTTCTAATATGGTGATTTGCAGCAGTACAAAAGGTTGGACGAACATGATTGACGAGCATTTTATTTGAAAAGCAAATCTATTTCACATGTTCTAGAAAAAGTTGTCGATAATTAGTGGTCTTCAGCAGTTCAATTCTTGAATTCATTAGTTGCATCAAACTATTCCATATTGACCACATATGTTCACCTTCCAAAAATATTTTAAATACCGCCATTGCGTAATAAACTCCTAGATACCCTAAACTATGAGTTTTTTCTAGCGATTCAAAACCTTTGGCTGGACTTTCCTCCCTAATAAAACTCACTTGAAAATGGATAAAAGTACACTAAATCTAACACATGCAAACTCACCACTCCAACCCTGTACAATGTTTCAAATGTTGGCCTCGACGCATTTGTTCATGAAGTAACTAAATCTATCACTTGGGTGCCATGTAAGAATCGTAATACCCTCCAAGGACACTTGTTTATGTATGAAGAGGTGTTTCGAAAGCTTGTTAAACTCATGGCAACTTCATGATATGAAAAAAAAAACACAAGTAACCAACAGTTGAACATTTATTTCACACATGTAGGGGAAACAAACGTTGGGATTAACACAAACGAAAACATACCATAGGTTTGCCCTTCAGAGGTTGAGCAATGAACTAGCCGCAACTCGGTCGAGGATAGAAACAACAATCTTATTCGGCTTCTTTTTAAATGATGTCTCCATAATTAGTTTTTTTGGTGTAAAATTTTGGATGAATTGATGGTGAGCCGAGTGGGATGATTTGTTTGTGAAGTTGGGTTAATTAAAAATGATGGTTGAGAGAAATATATACTCCCCCATCCCCTTATAAGTGTCTTACTTACCTTATTTGGTGTCCCTTTATTAGTGTCTTACTTCCATTTTTTACCCAAAAAAATTGAACGTGAAAAATAAAGATGAAATGAATTTTAGTTCACAAATGATTTTTATGCTATTTTAGCACCTTTTAAAAAAAATGAGTTTTTAATTTATATATTGTTAGAAAATTATAGAGGGATGGAGGGAGTACATGTAATAATGAATGGTAATGATGATTCAAATGGATTTTTTACAAATTCCACCTAGGAAAATGAAACACACCCCTTGGGAACATTTCCATGGCTGCATGCTAGGGGTTGACAAAATTTCGACACTGGTTACGGTTCATGACCCAAATTGGACAGAAGATCCGATTTTGTAAAAGCGGATTAGAATGACGATTAAATTCAACCCATGTGTTTCTTAAAAATAGACGACGGTTAAATTACAAACACTGTAAATTGTACATGATTAGACGACGGTTAAAGTCATGCTGCCATTGAATGTAATTTCATAGCCATCCAAAGATTGGCCGTCCTCCCGACACAATGTTCCGATATCTGAACATATGAAGGACGATGGTTCCGAGCAATAAATTCGAAGATGTCGCGCAACTACGTCGTTAATGGTCAAGATTGCACTAGTGACATAAACATTTAGCGAATATCTTGAAAAACTATTATTTTTTCATCTTCCCATGTCAAAAAAATGAGAAAAGAAGATTGAAGAAAAATAGGACTTTTGAGAAAAAGGGGAGCGAGGCTAGATGAATAATTTTCTAGTTTATAAAACTAGCTACAAGTACTTTTCATATTTAAACTGTCATGTTCTTGTTGAGAATAACCCTCTCAATTTTAAAATACAAGCCTTTGAGAACACAATTCTCAATCTTAAAATAGTAGCATTAGACTTTAATTGTTAGACAGATATCGAATTCTGGAATAATCATAGAAACATATTCTCGTGTCATTCTCAAAGTCATAGGTTTCAAAATATGGAAATTTCAGTGTAAAAAATTTGTTTTATAAAATGTTTTGTTATGAATACTCCATGCGTTCCAATTTAAAGTTTCAAATTATTTTTTGTACAAAATTTAAAACAAGTTTATATATCTTTTTAATGTGTGATGAGAGTGAGTCTGCATAAATAAAATAATAATAATTATGACCACATATTTATGGCTAAATTTAAAAAATTTAAAATTAGAAAATTTATAATTGAACGTCTTAAAAAGGAAAGAATTAATTTTATTCGTGGGATGGAGGGAGTACCAAATATGGATTATCAAATAACTAACCGTTAAAATATATTCCCACTATCCTATAGGGCCGATAGATGTGTTGAAGTCCGACCCAAAACCCATACGAGCTGTGCGCCCGCATTGAGACTAAATTTAGGGTCCGAAATATTTATCAAGTCTTTGTCCCAACCACCATATAATAAAAAAATATTTGTTTTGTACTGTTACTTAGAAATATTGAAATCATTTTAAATAACTTAAATCGATTTTTTCCAAAAATAACATACTAATATTATAATAGATTACTGATTTTAAGTCTTTAATATATATATATATATAATCATACCTTGTTAAAATACATAACTTCTAAACATATATTTAAAACCAAAAATATCGCATACTATATCTATATATATATATCACTAAAGAAAATCCAAATAAACACATGATTTGGAATAAAAAAATGTTCGAATTTTTTTATACTGGCGGAGCCGGAAATTTAATTTGGTGGGTCACAATTTAATTTGATATCTCTATCTCTAAAATTTGTGCTAAAATTTTGAAAATTTAAGGGTGCAATGAGTCTAATTTTTTTATAAAAAAACTAGAGTATAAATAAAAAATCATATATTAATTAACTAAAAAATTAAAAATCTATGTTTTTTTAAAAAAAGGTAGGGCAATTGCCCTACCTTGCACTAAGGTAGATCCGCCACTGTACCATAATAAAGTACTTTTGATAGAAATATGTATACATTTTAAAGTACCATAATAAAGTATTGGAGTATTTATTTGTTATACATGACAAAGTCTTATTTTAGACCGATTAACCGTTAAATGAGAACATTTTATAATTAGTGAGACTAATTAGATCATTAGATATTTACTTTTATTTATTGCAATGAGATACACAATAACATTATAAAATGAATCTCAATATATAAATAATTAATTTTTTAAAAATTAAATGAAATATTATAAAATAATTAAATTTTATTGTATTTGTTGGTATGCCTTGAATACTGTAATAGCCGTTTCTGCGACCCTGGCCTGGGGGTCCGGGGGGTGGCAGACGCCCCCGGGTGAAACG
>JAULKM010051521.1:0-12718 GCA_032355605.1 Rubia tinctorum
GGAAAAAGAGTATAGTGTTCTTCATAATGTCTTCAATTAATCGACACCCTTGAATAAGTAATCCAAGAACTTGCTGATTTCTTCTTGAGTTCTTCATTATGAAGGCGATCAATCAAACCATTCAATGCAGCATTCCTAAGCTTCATACTTGACATTGTCATAGGACCAATCATGTTGCTTAGAGGATCACGAACATAATCCTTGAATGTTTGATCAAGATGCAGAATGTTTTCATTTATGGTGGTAGTCGTACCCTGATCTCCATCAAACCGTCGTTAGTTTCATCCTCCTCAACGTCGGTTCCTCTTTCCATTTTGCCATTAATGACCACCCCTCCCACGTATCACCCATCAACAATGGTCAATAACTCCAAATAAATCCCTTAGTAACCCTACTATGTATATAACATCGACGAGACAAATTTTTTAGGAGCAAAACCGCCGTAATCTTCCCCAAACTGATGAATCTGTCAAAGCCCGAGTTCTTCCTTTTGGTCACTTTCTAGCCTCTGCAAACTACAAACCGACTGTTAAATCAAAGGTAAGTCTCCCAAAGCCCTTGCACATCTTATAAAGTTAGTGATTTAGCCTTTGAAATCATGAATCATGTTATGCACATTGCAAGTTTCCTCAAACAAAGAAACTGGCATTTTTGTGGTTACTCTTTGTATTTCATTTTCATGGATTCTATGACATTCTATGGGGATTTATTAAACAAGTTTTTGGCTGTGAAATGGTATAGTATATATTGATTGTGGATTGAGTTAAGATGGATTGTTGTCCATTTGTTGTGATTGAGTTCTAAAAGTTTATTGATTATTGTTGAGGATTGGATTCAAATGCAATTTCATTGGTTGTGTTTGAGTTGTAATAGTGTAGTATTTGTTGGTTGTGGATTGATTAAACAATTTTATAGCTGGAAATGGTATTTGGTATATTGGTTGTGGGTTGAGTTGAGATAGATTGTTTCCCCTTTGTTGTGATTGAGTTCTAAAAGTGTATTGTTTATTGTTGTGGATTGGGTTAAAATGTGATTTCCTTGGATTTTTTTAGTTCAAATAATGTATTGTTTGTTGGTTGTGGATTGATTTCAAATGGAATTTTGTGGTTTTTTGTTTCATCTATCTTATGTTAATTGTGGTTGAGTTTATTGGTTGTTTTTTTCTTCCTTTACTATGTTGTGGATCGCGTTATTTATTTGTAGTTTTCATATATTGGTTGTGGAATTAGAACCCTGGTTATTGATGGATTTGTTTTGTGGAAAGTAGATGCCTCCCAAGTCAAAGAAAGACATCGACACCCGAAAGAAAAAGAGGGGTGAGACACTAGCAAAAATCATGTTTGATGAGCCTACCACGCCTTCTGTTCCCCTTAGCATACAAATTGAGGAACCCAAACCTACTAAAGATGTAGTTCCCTCTTCATCGAATGAGAAACCTCAGGTGAAAAAAGTCCCCAGAAAGAAGATCAGGACAGTTGATGTATCGAAGGTGGGTGAAATGAACGGGAAAGCCTTTGAAAAATTTAAAATTGATACTTGGTGCAAGAAACGTGGGACTGCCTTATGTCAATCAGTGATGCTCGCAAAAGAGAGGGATCTCATGCCTGTTGAGTTTAACTTGGCTGACATGGTGTGCACTGAGAATTGAACCGTGTGGACTACATATTATAACTATGCTTTCTGGCGCCACATCAAGTTTAGAACTCATAAGCGCTGGAATAACGTCCCCGCTTACACCAAGGATGAGGAACAAAAAGATATTTTGGTAATATCCATGTATACCAACAATTTCTATTATTTTAAATTACAACCATTACTAATTTACGATATATATTTTGTAAATTCAATGCAGGCGAGTTTCAAGTTAGAGCTGAATTGACTACAATATAGCTCAAAATATTAAAGGGGATTGTATATGTCAATGCAGGCAACGCTCACCGCAATTGGTAGTCAAAGATTGATACAAAATACATCCATGAGGTTGTTGACGGGAAAAACAAGTCCAAAGTAAAACCTTTTGAAAAATACAAGTGGATGGAAGAGGAGGAGTGGTACAAGTTCTACGAGATGAGGACGACACAGGAGTTTTAGGTAACCTCTTCATGGACCTTTTTTAATAACTTCACATATTATGCATTGCTTATATGCATTAATGAAGACTAACTTTACTTATTATCAATTGGATAGAAAATAGGGGCGACGGCTAGTGCCCAATCAAAGCAGAAGAAATATACCTATCACACAGGTAGGAGCGGTCATCGGGTAACTCCGACCAAGATTGTCAAGAATATGAAAGATGAAGAGAGAACCTAACTCGCTGCTCAAGGGTACACAGAGTATGAGATTGAACATTAGTTTAGTACACGAAATTTCATGTTGAAGAATCATTGGTCTGCCTCGAGTCCAACAAGCTGGGGGATAAGGGTGAATATACCGACCTGAAAGACAAGGTCGTTGTTGTAAGTATTTTTTTAAAAGTTGGTCATAGTATTACCCTTTAATTATAACATATTTAACTTGGACATATTTCGTAGATAAGGATGAATGAGGAGGACGCCAAGGGCACACTGATCTTGGAACCCGGTGAGAACATTCTAATAAAGGCCACCGGCAAGAAGAATCACCTGGGTAGGTATAGTGGTACTCAAACTAACCTCTCAGCAGCTATTGTGGTACCTCATCTCACCCGCATACAAAGAAAATGCGGGAGAAGCTCGTCACCCAGGCTGTAAATCCCGAATAAGTAACCTATAGAATAGTCGGTAGTCAAAGCAATGGTGGCATATCTCGACCAGCTAGTCAAGGGGATTACAGCTGCTGGAGGAGGTCAAACCCCAATGGGCCTCAATGATCCGAAGTCATTGATTAAGAAGGTATTGGGCCATATCACCGCTACTAAAATCAAGTCCGGGGGTGATCCTAGCGATAAGGAGGATGATGAAGAGGTAAAAAAAATAGATTTTAATTCCATTTTATTTATATGATCCCCAAAACTATACCCTTTAATGGTATTTTGAATTGTAACAAATCTTGTTCTGCAATGCATGACAGAATGGGGAGAAAGTTTCCTTGTTCGTCAAGAACCTTTATGGCTCAAGGGTCATGGTGGGAAAATATTTTCTCCAAAAAACCCTCCATGGCCATTGTTCTACCGGTGCAGTTTCTCATTTCCGAGTTTGTGAGCCGGTCATCCATGCTAAGGCAGGATTGCCTTCGGCCAAAATTCATCGATATCGGAGAGGCCCTTGGACATGTGGTTGATTGGTCGGTAGCTTTAGTTGACCAAGATGAAGTGCCCCCAAATGAAGAGGAGAAGGTCGTGCCTCTTAAGGATTCAACAGACGAGAACCGACAATTCCTTAATCTTAGCAACGACGAGGCACACTAATTTTTTATATAACTCATTTACTGGATAGATATACCAAGTGTTCAATTCCTTATTGCAATATAACATTGTTTTTCGGTCACGTGTAACAACCTACCAATACATTATCGACAAAGCCATCCAGTTCAACTACTAGTTACAAGCCGGGGAAGCAAACGTTGGACAAAGCATTTAAGCCTCTAAAGCTAGTACTACATTTATACCACGTTACTATTTTATTTCTACACTTTTCATATAATTAATGCCTTCTATTTACACTTTGCACATGCATATTGTAAACAAGTGGAAATTGACAGAGTATCCAATGATGAAGGAGTTCATCAAATATATAAATGAGGTGGCTAAGGACATGAATTCTAAGGGCAAGGTTACGTTTTTCACCCAGAATCTGAATTCCGCATTTGGCAGACCTGTCAAATGTGCCCAAGATATCGATCAAATACTGGAGTTCGGAAGCAAGCTTGGTAATTGTCATGGCATGCATGGATCCCGAATGCTCAGATTGATTTGTGGATGGGGTAAGTTTCAGATTTCAAAATTTCAAATTCTAATTTTGCACGTATTCAAAGACCAAAATTGACTTGTACTCTGACAGGGACCTATAGAGTAAATCGAAGGATAACAACATGGGCCAAATCCAATTCTGTGTCTCGAACACATGAAGGCTAGACACCGGTATGAAAGAGAGTGATATCACTACTTGGGTTGCCCTTATCTGGGAGATGATGGTTGCATGTGAAGCTGGCATGTATTTGGTACCCTACCTCAGGAGGTCAAATAAATTTTCTTATTCTTTTACCATTGATATTCGTTTCATAAACATATTACCAACATATTAATTTGGATTGTATTAATGCATGCAACATTGGTTCCTCGTCATCATTTATCCTGGTATGAACGATGTTTTCACATTGGATACGTTTACTGGTGGTATATATAAAATCCACTAATTTCGTCGGAAGCCAAGTGATTTCCAGGTATTTATATCCATTGAATTAAAGTTTATTTTTTCTTCAAAGTTATGTTATTAATATTTGAAAATAATATATCTGTAGGCTTGCATGTAAATATGAGAGGGAGAAGGGGAAGAAAGAACCCTCAGCCAATTTTATCTGGAACATAACAAACATCACCGTAAAAATTCATATCCCTCCCAAAAAATATTTTATAAGTACTTCCAAAATTTTCAATACTCCATACTCTAATTAAACATTGCCAATTGTTGTTTTTCTGTCTCAGCACCGAAAACAAGGGAGTTTCTGGGAATGCGGCTATTATGTCATGCTAATCCTGGAAGAGTTGGTTCGGAAGACAACTTCGAAGAATCTACTTGACGCAAGTACCACAAACTACCAAAAAAACAACAGTTTATGTCTTCATTAATTTTTAGTACAACGTCCTACTGCCTAACATTTAATGAAATCGCAGGTTTTTCCAAAGAACCAAAGGTCATACAATGCATATGAACTTCAAGAGGTGGCGGAGAAATGGTGCAGGCATGAGTTAATGTTTACTGAAAGATGCAAAGACAAATATTGATGCCCATGGAAATTTAATTGATTGATAGGTCATGGAATTTGGATTTGTTTGAGTAATGGGAGTAGTTTATTAACAATGATGTTTTACACTTTCTTTATTTTAAATTGTGAATTCCTATTTTTTCCAGTAGAAAATTTACTATTTTTTAATAAGTTCTGTTGGATTTCTTGAAATTACTTTCCCCATATTTTATCTGAGATGGGGCAAAAAATTTTAAATACCCATTTGAATTTTTTATAAGACTAGCACCGGTAATTAAAAAAACCACACTGATGCTAAAATTCACCCATATATATATCAAATTGGTGTAATGGTTTTTTGAATTCATACTGGTGCTAAAAATAAATAAATAAAACACATTTTGGTGCAAAAAATTGCTATGTTTGTTCTAAAATAAAAGGTGATTCTAAAATAAAAGAGGCACCAGTACCAAAATAACACCCGATGCTGACTAAAATGAGAACTGGTATGTACTTCAACATACCGATTCCCAAAACTTTAATTGGGCATGGCTTTTGGAATGCTGGTAAGGAATCAACTAGCACAACAATTATTTTTACTACCTTGGTATAAAGAAAAAAATTAAATATAAACTTAACCAAATATTTTTATGAAACAAAGTTGTTAAAACCTTGTCCAAGTATAACTTGGATAAATAATATTAAATAAAAGCTATTGAAAGTTATATATAAAAAGTCAAGTAAAGATTGACCGTTCATTAGTTAAGATCAAACTCTTTCATGAGTGTTTATATATGGAAAGTCAAGTATGGGTTCACTGCTCATTAGTTCAAGTCAAACCATTTCATTAGTGTTTATATATGGAAGGTCAAGTAATGGTCAACCCTTCATTAGTTAAGGTCAAGCATATTGATTAGTGTTTATACATGGAAAGTCAAAGAAGGGTTCACCATTAATTAGTTAAAATCAAACATTTTTATTAGTTTTTACACATGAAAAGTCAAGTAAGAATTGACCGATGATTAATTAAGGTCAAATTTTAGTTATTATTATTTATACATAGAGAAAGTCAAGTCTTAGTTATTCTATACTAATAAATAAAATACAAATATTAATAATAAAATACAAAGGGTGAATGTAAATTTGCGAATGTATAAGTTTGAAATTTCATTCAGAGTATTGAATATTATTTTTACATTGCATATTTATTACTGAAGATGTGAAAGGCCCGAAATATTACTATTTTAGTAAATGGGCCTAAGTAGGAATGTGGACATGCAACGTCGGTCGTAAAAACAACCAGCGTCGGTAAGTGAGAGAGGTGTGCGACGTCGGTCATCCATGTTTATGATAGGGACATGGGACGTCATTCGTAAAAACAACTGGCGTCGGTAAGTGAGAGAGGTGTGTGACATCAGTCATCCATGAATGTGAGAGGGACATGCGACATCAGTCATTTGTGACTGTGAGAGGGACATGCAATGTCGGTAAGTGAGAGAGATGTGCAATGTTAGTCATCCATATCTGTGGGAGGGACATGCAACATCGGTTGTATAAACAACCGACATTAGTTATTGAGACAGGTGTGCGATGTCGATTATTTTAGACCTTTTACAACGATTATTTCATAACCAAGTAAAAAGTGGACTTTTTACCTCGGATTTTTTAACCGAAGTTAATTTACTTTTTATTTTGTTTTCTAAAATAATCGAGGTAAAAGAACTTTTTTACCTTGGTTGTTTGGAAATCGGGGTAAAAGCGGCGAAGTAAAAAGTGTGTTTTCTTATAATGGGGTCATTGTTGCCATAGGTCACTCACACAAATTCCACGTCACCTTTAAAATTTTAATTCAAATGTAATATTTCTTAAAATTTAATTCCCCAGTTTTCAATGCAGACCTCATCAATTAAATTTCTTTCAAATGAATTCATTAGGTCTGCTTCATGACTCTTCCAATACTTCATCTTGTCTTCTTCCCTCAAGATTTTCAATGCTTTTCAATTGATAATGGTTGCAGATTCCTTATCTATCCTCTGTTCTTTTCCTTGACCTTCAATACTATTCCATTGATCATTCTTGCAAAGTTTTTGAAAAACCCATAATTTAAACATTAGCTAATCGGGAAAAAATAACATCTGCATTTAGATTTTTCATACAACCATCATTTAATTTTGATGAATAATCATCGAATACTCCCGATGCTTTTTCCCTGTATCATGAAAGCTCAAATTTTACACTCATAACTTCAACCAATTCCACTTTTTTTTTTAAAAAAAAGAAGTATTTTGACATGTGTACTAATTCATAACCAATTCTACTTTAGTTTCTTATCTCCTAACAACTTTGTCAAGATCAAATGTCAAAACAAACAAATCCTATTTTGTTAGTATTATCATGATAAAATACTTAGATTTACTTTGATATTTATGGGGTTTTTCACAAAATAGTCATTAGCGGACATTTTTTCACAAATGAAACGTTTCTCTCCTATTGTGTGCGATTAAACGGTTACTATGTGTTCTTCAAAAAAATTCAATTCTCGATCTGGTATGATTTAGCCACCCAATGGGGATATCGGGAGGAAGGAATAAGGGAAAATCACGCAACACAACAATGCCGGATAAAATAAGAGAGAGAGATAGAAAACGATGAAGGTGAAGTGGAAAGTAAGGGTTTGAAAAGTTTACTGCCGATTCAAGGGAAGAAAATGGAGGAAGTGAATGTAGTAGATGGTGGAGTAATGGCAGGGTCGGGAAGTGTGGAGAAGCCCAAAACAATTGAAAAGGTGGGGTGGAATTTAACCTGGGTAGAAGAAAGTATTATGGAGGACGGGATGAAAGAGAAGATCTGGAGTTCAATTGTGGCTAACACTGGGATGCAATACTACAAACCAATTGAATTCGATGGGTTAACAATGGGGAAATAACCGGGGAAGATGTTCAGGAGAGTATGAAGCAATGGGAGGATACGATGAATAGTAAGGGGATGGGTAGTAATCCGCCATTCAAGGTGATGGAGGGATACATGTTCAGAATCTGGGGGAAGAAAATTACAAAGGTATGGAAATTGAAATTGGAATTATTCTATGTTAAATATCAAAGTAAATATGTTGGAGATGAATTGCTAGAAGCTGGTGTGATTTTCTTTGACAATAGACCTGTTATCCTGAAAGCTTAGGTTCCATATTGTGAATTTGAAGATCCAGTCACAGTGCATGTGTGGATTCAATTACCTGAATTACCTTGAGTATATTGGTAGAAAAAAAATAGTGGCTGAAGACACGAGAGGATTTAAATATGGTTCCAGATTGTACATTAAGACAGTTGGAAGAGACTAACAGAAGGAAGAATCTGGAAAAATTGGAAGAAGCTGAATTTGGGAATTTACAACAGAAAGCTAAAGTACATTGACTTAAGGAGGAGGATAGACCAACTAAACTGTTTTATGCAACCTTGAAGAGTAAACAGTACCAGAACAACATAGTCAGTTGGAGATTAAAGGAGGATTATGCTCAGATCAGGGAGAAATTGAAAATTATTTGGTGGATTACTTCAGGAATCACATAGGAGTTACAGGAAAAGCAAAAAAAATTATGAATCAATTGTGGAAATGGGGGATAAATTAACAGTGGGGCAGCATGCTGGTTTAATTTCTGAAATCACAGTAGATGAAATCAAGAAAGCTTTATGGAGCTTAAATGGAAACAAAAGTCCTAGGGCAGGTGGATATTCTAGCAGATTTTTCAAAAGTACTTGGAAAGCTACAGGAAATGATCTGATAACAGCTGTAAATAGCTACTTCAAGGGTGAGAAAATACTACTATATTCAGTAAGACAGTCCTAACCTTGATACCAAAAATTGCAAATCCCATGGTAGCAACTGATTTCAGACCCATTTCATGATGTTTTGTTGTTTACTAAGTGATTACTAAAATACTTTACAATAGAATCTACAAATAATCCCAGTGTTGATTAGCAAGAATCAAAGTACCTTTGTCAGGGGTAGGCATATTTCTCACAACCTTTTTCTAACACCAGGATTCCTCCATAAATATAATGCTAATAGTATGAAACCTAGTTGTGTGATAAAGGTGGATATTAGCAAGGCTTTGACTGTGTAGACTGGGATTTTTTTTTATAAGATGGTTGAAGTTACTGAAATTCCCTAGTTTGATGATAGAATGGATTCAAAGGAGTTCTACGGATTCTTAGTTTTGCATTGCAATGAATGGGAAGCAAACAAAATGTTTTAAAGGGAGGAGAGGTGTGAAACAAGGAAATCCTCTTTCACCCTTGCCTTTTGGTATTAGTATGGAGTTTCTAACTAGACTAATGACTAAACAATTCAAGAAAAAGAGGATAGAATACCACCAGAGATGTAGCAGGACCAGATTGCATTCACTCTTATTTGCTGATGATTTATTGATTTTCTGTGGGGAAAGTAAGAATTCAATGTAAGGAGTGAAACATTGCAGTTGAGTTTTTGCAGGTTAAAGGGCTAGGGATGAATGAGAAAAAAATCAAGCATCTACTTTTCAAAAATGGAGGAAAATGGGGAGAAAATGCTAGCTGACATATAGATGGTGAAGAAAGGAGATTTTCCCATGCACTACTTAGGTTTACCTTCATCTCAGACCAAATGGAGCAAAGGTGATTGTGAGAAATGGCTAGACAACATAAGGAAAAGGCTGAGAGGATGGAATAGTGAAAGGCTCTCATATGGAGGAAAAGTACAGTTGGTTAACACTATATTGGCATAGATTTTGAATATACCTGAAAGCATACATGAAAGGATAGTCGTGATTGTGATCTGTAGAAACTTCTTATGGGGAAGGTAAGAGGGAAGTAGAAGATATACCCCAATTGCTTGGAATTTACTATGCATGAGCAAACTTTCAGGTGGTTTGGGAATCAAAGACCCATCCACTTCTCTTTGTAAACAGGTATGGGATACGTACTCTAAGAATGACTTTTTATGGGTGAAGTGGATAAAAACCTACGACTTGAAGAGGTGAATTTCAAGGACTATAAGTGCCCTAAAAGTAGTAGTTAGGCTTAGAAGAATTTATGCAAGTTGAAGAGCAAGTTCTTAAGGGATTTGAATGATTGTACTGATATATCAGAGGGATTGAAGGTGAGTTCTGTATACAACAGTATAAAGAGAGATATAAGGAAGTATGCATGTGCAAAATTTATTTGGCATAAAAGTGTGCTCCCTAAGCACGGGTTTTTTGTATGGATGCTTATGAAAGGTAGACACATTACTGGCAAATGGAGTTCTGAACTTGCAGCAGAAATGTGTCTTATGTGATTCAATTGATGAAGATTCTCATCTGTTTATTGGTTGTTCTTATGCATAAAAAATAAGCAGATTGATAAATATAGTTTCGACAAAAAATGAGAGAAATGAGGAAAATGTTGTTGATTGCGGGAAGGAGGAAGCTGAATGTTAAGGTGATGATAATGATTACTATGATGTATAAAATATTATTGAAAAGGAACAAAATGATCTTCCAAAAAGAGTGCTTGAAAGCAGAAACAATAGCTGCTCAAATAGAGGATGAATGCGGATGGAGAGAAGAGATGGAATGGAAGATGAAGCTGGGTGAGGAAGCTGTAACGGGTACAAATTTTTGAGTTTGGGGGATGCTTCTGATCTTGTTTTGTTTTTGGATTAATTAATTTGTCTTCTTTATTGTAAATGGACTGTAAAGAGTAGTTTTGGGCGGAAAAAAGAGGTAGGCGGTAGAGGATGAAGGAAGGGTTGTAATGGGCTGGAGCTGAAAGCCCAGAATTTCCTCTCTTTTTTTATTTGTTTTGGTTTGATTAGTATAAAATATTTCATAAAAAGAAAACCATTAGCGGACAACTGAAATCACACTACTCATAAAATATGATATCTTTTGTGGTCAGAATTTTTACTCGCTTCACCAGAATTTGGTTCATCTATATACAACGGTCCAGGTTAGAAACCAAAATCAACCTTGGCGATTTGGTTAGAATGCCTATTTGATCACAATGGTTGCTGACTTGATCAAAAGTCTGCTCACAAGCTCTAATAATTTGATGAAGATGCATCCTCCTCCAGCTCCAACGAAGAAGCTGACATTGCATCTGTCGCCACGTGTCGTTCCACATCTCCATCTCAAAAAAATATTATTAAAAATAAATTTAATGTTATATTTCCTTTCCCAATATTAATCTTGAAAAGTGAAAATTTTGAATTTTGAATATGGAAGGAGAAAATAACCGTGCAAATTTAGTTGTATTAAACTAAAAGTTACAAATTGAAAAGGGAAAACTTTGGATCTGAAGTGTAGGGTGCCTGGTCTTTCCACTTCTCCATGGAAACCTCATCAATTCTATTATTATCCTGGAAAACTGAACATCATTTTTTGGTAAAACTTTATTGGTAAGGGTCTACCAAATATATATATATATATGTATATATATATGTATATATGTATGTATATATATATATGTATATGTATATATATATATGTATATATATATATGTATAGATATACTTTTGTTATTTATTTTAAAAGATGCGTAATTTTGTAACTTGAATTAAATAATTATTGATTCATTATAAACATATATTTCATATTCTTAATACTATATTATTTATAGCGTAAAGTATTGCTATACAACAATTAATATTTTTCTATACATAATATATACAACATCTGCCCCTAAACTTCTGAATTGTATATGGTTCAAATTAAATATTTATGCAACTAATGTGACACCTTTTGTTCACATGGGTTAGGTCCAAAAAATTAGGAAGTTTAGGTGAATCATATGTTTTAGCTGATATGGCACAGATCATGAGGGTATTTTACGTGAATTTTTTTCTTACCAAAAAAGGAAAAAGTAGAATTAGAAATTTTATTGTGAGACGGACTAAAAAGTAAAATAGGAAGTTTATTGTGAGACGGAGAGAGTGTATATTTTTGTAAATATACAAAAAAATTAATTATTATATATCAAAAAATATAGAGTATATTTTTTAATATTATAATATTAATGAATTATGATGATGGCTAAAGCTATTAAGCTCAAATAAAGTATTGGGCTAATTTTGGCCCAATAAATTAAAGAGAAACGATCAATGTTATGACTGTATTTACCGGTAATTAAGAGGTATAGTTGAAGACAAATAATATCAGGGTTATACATGTATAGATACATGGCACATATACATTGTAGATTCATTCTACTATACGGTAGTCATACAGTTTTACTGATTTAAATATCGAAAAGTTTTCCCTTGCAACCTCTCGGGACTTGTTTATGCAGATCACTATCAAGGACTTGGTAACGGAACTCAATCGAATTCCAAATGCATCAATGAATATATTAATTTATTTTGAATAATGACTCATGTGTAATTATAATTATTAAAAATATAAATTACATTGATAAAATCGTACTAGTTAAATTTTTATTTCGGGGGAAAGGAAGAAGTGGTTTGAATTGACCAGGGGAGAGAATGATTTTGAGTATTACTAGAATTCCATTCATCGGAAACATGGGTGTAAAGTCATATGTGATCTCAAGGATTAATTAATTGGCAATTTGTGAACTTATGGTAAAGAAGAAAACTTACCATGTCGGAACATATACCAAACGTACAGCAGAAGTGCAGAATTGGATAACAATGTGCATTTATGGAAATTGGAGATTATGCAATATATTGTTCAACAGAATGGAAGCATTATGATTTTATGGTAAATCTCTATATTTATGGAATTGGAATTGAATGAATATTATGGGATATTTGAGATAAGGAAAATCCCTTTATTTATGGGATTTGGATATGCTTCAGAAGC
>JAULKM010051532.1:0-12718 GCA_032355605.1 Rubia tinctorum
TTAGGGTTAATAAACAATGCATGATTAACTTTAAGATTGGAAAATATCATGATTCTATCTTATGTAATGTTATACCTATGGAAGCTAGTCATATTTTATTAGAAAGACCTTGGCAGTTTGATCATAAATCTATGCATGATGGTTACACTAACAAAATCACTGTGATTAAGGACAGAACCAGATATACATTAACTCCATTGTCACCAGTGGAAGTTATTGAGGCTCGGAGATGCATGAAAAGCAACAGAGAAAAGTTTTCATCTGAGTCAGAAGGGGACGATCGAAACCCTACTTGGGGCCTAGAAATTCACAGCCAAAAGATGATTAAAAGAAGCCAAAACCCTGGTAATTTCGAAAAAACCCCAGGGAGGGCCAAACCAGGTAAGAAAGGTAAGCCGGTGAATGATTCTGAAAAGTCGTGAAAAGTTTTATCTTCACATCTTAGTCCCTTGCCATCAGTTTATATAATGAAATGTGAACTGCCAATTGAATCTGGAAAATATTTTTATGCATCTATTAGGAACGTGAATTTTTCTTTCTCTAATCATTCTCATGTTTTAATAGAGTTATTTCTCCAGAAATGATATACCTCTGTATGTTTCTCCATGGTTTGCTGAGATGTTACAGGAACTTGAGGATGTCTTTCCGAAAGCCTTTCCGCATGGATTACCACCGTTACGAGGAATCGAGCATCAAATTGACTTGATTCTAGGTTTGGTTATACCTAATCGAGCAGCTTACAAAGCAAACCCCGAGGAGACAAATGAACTACAACGACAAGTCGATGATTTACTTCAAAAAGGTTATGTATGCGAATCTTTAAGTCCTTATGTTGTGCCTATCATTTTATTTCCTAAGAAAGATAAAACTTGGCAAATGTGTATAGATTTTCGTGCTATCAACAAGATAACCATTAATTATCTCCATCATATCCCTATGTTAGATGATATGCTTGAAGAGTTGCATGGATCTGTGATATATACTAAGATTGATTTGACTCAAGGTTACCATTGGATTTGAATTAAGGAAGGGGATGAATGGAAAACTGTATTTAAAAATAAGTTTGGGTTATATGAATGGATCCTTATGCCTTTCGGATTAACAAATGCACCTAGTATTTTATGCGGTTGATGAATCATGTTTTGAGAAAATTTAATGGTCGATTTGTTGTGGTTTATTTTGATGATTTCTTAATCTATTATAAATCGACTGATGATCATATTGAGCATATTAAATGGTTCTTGTTGCACTCGGTGAGTCTTGTTTTTATATGAACATCAAGAAGTGTACCTTTTGAGCTTTCGAAGTGGTGTTTCTCAGTTTTGTGATCTCTAAGGAGGGCATAAAAGTCAAAGAAACTAAAATTGAGGCCATTAAGACCTGGTTGTGACCTAGCAATGCCAATCAGGTATGTATTTTTCATACTTTAGCTAGTTTTTATAAACGGTTTGTGCGTGATTTTTCATTTACCGCTGTACCTTTAAATGAACTAGTTAAAAATGACGTGAAATTTGTTTGGGGTGAGGATCAAGAGAATGCATTTAATGAATTGAAAATACGATTATGTAATGCCCATGTCCTTATTTTACCTAATTTTAATGGTACTTTTGAGATTCATTGTGATGCTTCTGTGTTGGTATTGGTGTTGTTTTGATGCAAGAGAATCGACTTATAGCTTACTTTAGTGAAAAGCTAAAGGGCGGTGCTCTGAATGATCCTATCTATGATAAAGAATTCTATGCAATTATGTGTGCATTGGAGACTTGGCAACATTATTTATAGCATAAAGAATTCGTTATTCATAGTGATTATGAGTCATTGAAATATTTGAAAAGTCAGACGAAGTTGAATAAGTGATACGCTAAATGATCTAGTTTTATTGAATATTTTCCTTATGTGTTGCGATACAAAAAGGGTAAAGAAAATGTTGTTGCTGATGCTTTGAGTTGTAGACATATTTTGCTTACACGATTGGAATGTGTCCTTTTAGGGTTTTATTTCGTGCAAGATTTATATACTACTGATCCTGATTTTTCATATGTTTATGTTGCTTGTGAACATGGTGCGTAGGAGACATTTTTTTTGGCAAGATGGGTTTTTATTTTGTGACAATAGGCTTTGTGTTCCTCAATGTTCCATGTGTGAATTACTTGTTCGAAAAACTCATTCAGGTGGTTTAATCGAACATTTTGGTGCTTTAAAAACTTATAATTTGTTGCGGGAACACTTCTTCTGGCCTAAAATGGAAATGTCCATTGATAGGATTTGTAGTGATTGTATTGAATGCTTGAAGGAAAAGTCTACAACTAAGCCTCACGGCTTGTATACTCCCTTACCGGTTCCTACACATCCCTGGGTTAATATTTCTATGGATTTTGTCTCAGATTTCCACGATCCCAACCAGGTAATGATTCTATCTTTATGGTTTATTGATTTTTGAAGATGACACATTTTATTCCTCGTAGGAAGTCAGATGACGCAAAACATGTTGCAGATTTATATTTGAAGGAAGTGGTCTGATTACATGGCATCCCGGCGTCCATAGTATCAGACAGAGATGTAAATTATTGTCCTACTTTTGGAATACATTGATTTATCTCCATTTACCTTTGAAGAAGATTCAGTTTTGAGGGAAAAAAATTTCGACCACAGAGGGAACGATGGAGATACCAAGACGACTACCACCATAAATGAAAACATTCCACAACTTGATCAAACATTCAGGGGTTATGTTCAGGATCCTTTAAGTGACATAGTTGGACCGATGACAAGGTCAAGAAAGAATCTTAGAGATGAGGCATTGAATGCTTTGATTGATCAATTTCATGATGAAGAACTCAAGACCAAATCGTCTAGTTCTTGGATTAATTATTCAGGCTTGTCGATTAACTAAAAACATCGTGAAGAACACTATACTATTTTTTCCCACCTGGTTTTTAACGAGGTAGTGTGATCTTTGTAAACTATTGTAACATTATTTTTATTTTGGTCTACAGCTTGGCCATGTGGACTTTTGAAGAACTATTTTCGAATTCAGTCTGTTATTTTCGACCAAGTCCATTAGGGTTTCGAAAATATTCATTTTTATTCTGGTTAGACTTAGATTTGGTAAGATTAGATAAGGTAATATTCTTCAAGGTTGCTTGGAGAAGAATTCAGGTAGATTACATTTATTTTTAGAATTTCTAGTTAGATATGGTTTTAACTTCTTAAAGCTGGCATAAATTGATTCAGTTTCCAATTGTGATTAGGGTTTTTGGGCCAAATTTTACCCTATAAATAAAGGGGTTTGGTCGAGATTATTCCTCACCTTTTATCAATCATATATTCAGAATTTTGATATCATTCTCTGAGCTTGCGAGCTATCTTTATTATTACTTAATCATGCATGTTAATTAAGTATCAATAACCTTGTGAACTAATCCCGCAGGCTAGTTATTGAGCAAGTCGATATTGAGAGTACCTTGAGGGCTAGACTCTCTAATTTTGTGCTACCAAATAGAGGGTTTACAAAATTCCCCTATTCGGCCAAAGATATAAATTCCACAATCCAGAGTCTTCGCAAGGAGATGCATATCACATATCGTATGGGATGATAACCATTGACCGACTTTGCATATTCAGCCTTTGTTCATACAAAGACAAGGATATTTTCCATAATCGGCCCTAATCTAAGCCATTTTTATCATACCTTTCAAACATTGCACTATCTAGAAAACATGAAAAATATACACCATACAACATGTTATCATCATATTTTTAGAATAAATATTTTAAATGAAGATTGGTAATAAACATGAAATGGAAGTAGAACTACCTCATTTAATTTGAACCCGGAGATGCTCTATTAGCGTATGCTTGAAGATGTTTTATAGAAGCAAATTGAGTGAGTTCTTTATTGGTTGTTTGTGTGAAATGAAAAGGATGGTATATTTTTGGGTTTGGGGGAGGATTAATGGGAATTTTGTGTTCTTGTTGAATGGTATTTAAATGAAAAATTGATGGGGGGAATTTTCGGTTAAAAGTTTTAGCTCAAATTTTCAGTTCCCACCTGAAAATTCAATTTGGACGACGTCACAGAGGGGCATTTTTGGATTAATTTAGTACAACATATTTGCGACATTGCATATATGTATCACAATGAAATTTAGGAAAAGTGTCGTAAAAAACCACCTGTTAAGATTGCGGCCCTAAAAGATGTCATGTTTATGCACGTAATTCCATTATCTTTTTACTGCTTTAAAAACCAAGAATTTTAACTTTCATGCGAATTTATGTCAAACATTCTCACAACGCTTATGGTAAGGGTATTAATGGAATATTAACAAAATTGATGGCTGATTACTCCTTAATATCCGTCCATGACCAAATAGGAAAATTGTGGTCGTGAATTGGTGAATCGGTTAAGTGTATCTCCAATATTACATTGAAAGTACTCCCACTCTGTTCGGGGGACCTAAGTGCAATATTATTAATGGACACTGGCATTCACGAACCCGATTACAATCGGCCCTAAAATGAAACTTTGACATCCAAAGTTAAACTTACATTTACCGAGGGTAATAAAGAAACTGATTTTATTCCACATAAACTTTCGTACAAGTTCAGGAGAATGACGCCTTGTATACTTCTAAGTAATCTTCTATAATTTACTCTAAGCCTTGTACTATTATTTTAAAAAATATTGATGCACATAATTCTATATATTTTTATTGCTTCAAAAATCAAGAATGTGAACTTTCATGTCATTTTATGTGGTGGAAATGAAACATTGTCACAATGCTTATGGTAAGGGTATTTATGGAATATTAACAAAAATGATGGCCGATTACCCCGTTTTATCCGTCCACGACCAAATAATAATATTATGGTTGTGAATTGGTGAATCGGCTAAGTGTATCAAATTGTATTACATTGAAAGTACTTGCACTTAGGTCGGGGGGGACCTAAGCGCAATATTATTAATGAACAATGGCATTCGCCAACCCGATTACAATCACCCTTAAAACAAAATGTTGGCATCCAAAGTTGAACTTTTACTTACCGAGGGTAATGAAGAAACTAATTTTATTCCACATAAACTTCCACAATTTCTTATGAATGACGCCTTGTATACTTCTAAGTAATCTTCTATAATTTACTCTAAGCCTTGTACTATCATTTTAAAATTTTTGATGCACATAATTCAATTCTATTTTTATTGTTTCGAAAGCCAAGAATTTGAATTTTCATGCGATTCTATGTAGTGATTCCCATGGAACTGGACATAAAACAAGTTCACTGTTTTTGCTAAAATCGATTCTCATCGAACTGGATGTCTTTGAACTGGATGTCTATGCGCTAGATGTCGAAATGGTGAGGCCCTCATCAATTTGAACCAACATCGGTATTAAGTCGGTAGGTTGTAGCTCAACAATACTATCCTGCGACATCACATATGTTGTTGTTCCAACATGGGCCCATTACTATGCTATTGGGCTAAAAAGGTAAGTCCCACAAATAGATTAGGCGAGTTTTCTAGTGTGTCGGTACCATGTAAGTCTGGTCGATTGCTCTGCAATGTTACTTCGACTGAGGCAGAATTCACAATGCTTCATAAAGACTATAAATACGGATCCCACCTCATACATTCCTTCAAAGATTAAATTTTCCCTCGAATTTCAGCAGTCCCTCGACCCATCAGTTCAAAGGTATGCTCCCTAGATTCCATAGAATACTTTAATTTTTGTATTCATCATCAAATTTGATGTGTACGCATATGTTGTATTGATTTGTTCTTAACTTTTTGTATTGAAATTCGAACGGATTTTGGCTCTAGGTTTTACAAATTTTGTATTGTAAGTTGTTTCCTATCAACCTGTCCTTTGTTTTTGTGAAAATTTTAGTTTTTTCCGGTATTATGCTATTCATAATGTTTCTGTAACTGTTAAATGCAATGTCACATACTAGTCGATGCTCCTTCGTTATGAGCGCTCGTGAAGCGATGACGTTCATTCCTTTGTTCTCCCAACCTTACTTGAATACAACGTTGCACCATTCTAGCATAACCAATTGGTTTTGCCGCTTGGTTGGCGACGTCGTACACACATGTCGGACAAGTCAATTTATTGTCTGATAGTAGCGTGGGCACCTTGCCAAAAATAAAGATTTATTGAGCCAATTTTTAATTGGATTTCAGGAATAATAGCCAATAGTGCTGGTTCAAGCAGACGTGCCCCAATTGAGGTGAGTGATTTCTTGTTCGGATTTAAATTCCTATTATTATCTTATTTACTTTCTAATTAGTTTATTAAAAGTTTCATTGACCAATGCAGACCCGTAGCGATTTGAATGATGATCGTCATCCTCGGAACAGTAACAGAGTGGCCCGTCCATTCAACTTTGTCCACACTCTCACGAAGACAAACTTAGGGGATGTTCCGATTTTGGTAGGTCCTCCCTGGCCACATGTATTTCATTTTCAAATAATTTTTTTTATATATGCTACTATCATGTTTACTAAATTTGGTTTTTGGCTTATAAATCAGTACTTCCCAGCCCACATTTCGGAGGTCCTACCATCATTCAAGGAGCCGGTTGTGCTGCGGTTCAACGGTAGAGAGTATGACATGCACTACTTAGGCAACCGGATGTTGAAGACCCTGACTCCAAAGAGGTTTACTCAGTTTTTTGTAGAAGAGAAACTCGAGATTGGTGACACGCTGTTATTCGAGGTGGTAAATGGTGTTGGGCCCATTGTTTTTTATGTCATCGTTATACTCCGCCATGTTTAATTTTCCTTCCTGATTGTGAACAACTATTTAACACTATTTTTGGGAAATTTGGAATTCTATTAATTTTCTTACATTTAACGTTCAATCCATAATCTTTCCAATTGAATTTTATATCAATGCTTTTATAAAGCTTATGCAAAGTACGTAATATGAAACAATAATAATCCTTGAAGGGTTATTTCAATAAAAAAAATCGTAAGTAGACACCAGCTATCATAAAATCATAATCAGAATCCAGGAGGGTTCTGTAATTATCTTCCAGGTATTTCATAATATCTCTCTTCAATTTATTTCATCTCGCCTCCAGAGTAATTGGTAATGGCATGATTGGATTGTTCACCAATCCAAGAATAACATCAGCGTATATTAAACAACATGAATATATGTCACAGATTTAATGAGCCACAAACAACATGAGTATATGTCACAGATGTTCTTACAGTCAAACATTGTATATTCATAAGTGATCATTGCATTGTCGCTGAAGAATCAATAAAAATAAATACCTAACGACGAAATGTAAGAGCGACATTGGACTATCGTAATTTTTTTCCACCACTAACCAGGCTCGAAGATCTTTTTAGATTGGGCTGCTTGTCTATTTTGGCCAACTCATGATCACAAGCAAAGTCGCCTAATTGTTGATCTTCTGTCATATAGCTCGATTATATTGCGACGCCACCGCTTACCGATTAGGTTTCATCCCGGCCCAGGCCCAAAGCAGTTGTGTAGGCCTGAATATGCACTCTGCGACGTCGCACTATAATCTCTCTTGCTATCTTCTATTGTGACAATGACATTGCCCATGATGTTGCTCTTTTGATAAAACGACTGTGTTCCACCTCTGGTTTAAAAGTTGCCCAACGACCAATCCTTTGCATTCGCAACCGATGACGTCGCACCCAAGGTGAACTAAGGTAAGTTTTTACCCAAAATTCGATGGTGTTCATTTTGGCTTTAAGGGACTCCTTCATTACCCATTACACGATTTTACAATAATCACAATGCATGTGGTGTTATATTTTTAGATTTTGGGTTTATTAAATTTGGTTTGGGAATTCTTTACAAATTCCCTGCTAGTGCTAGGGTTTAGTTAACTCTTGCAGGACTGTTTCTTGCTTCTAGATAATAGCAGTTTACTTGTTCTTTTTTTTATCATGCTGGTAGTTCAGATTTTTAGAGTTTTAGGTCCATTCGTTTCCTGGTCGCAAACTAGTTGTTGCAGGCGACGTGGTAGGTGCAACATCACACATTCATACACATGAATATCATATTTCTCACGAAGCACATAGGTTTTGACAACTTATTTGCGATATGAATGTGATGTCTGGCTTTACATATGCATGAGCTAGGTTCTACTTGTTGAACTAATTGAGATGCCCCAAGTGGCCATTGTAAGGAATAGTCGGACACTCCCCTACAAAAACATCATCACTAACATTCTAGAGAAGAACAAGGTTCTGATTAAATCCAAGGCGAACATCCAGCCAAAGTACTACGATACAATCTATTTCGGGCAGAAGCACTGACATTGGGAGATGCGGACATGGATTGATCGTAATGTCCCCACGAGAAGTGTGGAAGTGCCTCTGTAAACAGGGATTGAAGTGAATCCTTCAGCTTCCACAACAGAGGATCCTTCAACCACCAGTACTCCTGCTCCACGATCGAGTGTAAAAGTTTTTAGGTTTTATAGTTTTTCCAAAATATTCATTATTTTTATTTTATAATTTTTATTTCATTTAACTTAATTTTTTTCCAACAGACCTTAAACATAGCTCCTGGGGCATCCTCATGATGGATATGGATGAGACCAAGGCCCTGGTGCAGCGCACATACCACAAAATGAAAAAGATTATGGAAGAATTGGCGGAGCTGAAGTGTATGATTGCCGGTGCAATCAATGCACCCGGGGATGAGGTGCTTAAGGATGAGGAGGATGGAGGGAGAATGAGAGTTGATGAAGAAGGGTCTGGCGATTAAGATACCTATTCTTCCACCGAAAAGTCGAATGGAAATAGTTCATCGGCAGACGACATCCCAACACCGTCACCACCCCAATGATTGTCATGAATGTTATTTTATTGTGCATGATGATGACTTTTTTTGGATTTTATTGGGATATATATTTTATCTTTTGTTTCATAACTTTTTATTTGTGGGATTTTTCTTGGATATTATATGCATGCATGGTAGCAATATTAGTCTTTCCAATTTAGTTTCATTATATTTTATACTGGCTTTTGTGAACTTAGGATGGGACCTTTTCATGGCACATTCCAAGTTTTGTCTGGATTGGTTATCTATAGTTGATTTATTAGGTATCATATGTGATATTGTTGAATTAGGTATCTATAAGAGTTGGCTGAATGAAGTGTGATCACATATTTTTTAACTGAATGAAGTGTGACGTCGCATATCATTCGCACCCATGATTTCGAGTTCACCGACAACTTATGGAATAAACTGCGACGTCGCATGATTTAATTTATTTAATTGGATTTAGGCACTTGTTTGGAGCGATGGGAAGGTACGATATCTCTAGGCCTAAAATACGATGTCGCTTTAACGTCATTTTTCATTCGTTCGACCCAACCATTTATACGAGGTCGTTCATTTTTAATACACTATTACTGCTAGGTGATAGTCATGTTGTCGACATCGCATCTTCGTCGGTTATACTTATTACTTCGCATTTAGAATTTATTTATCTAGGTTATCACAGAACGTCCGTAAAAAACCTACTATTTACCTTGGTTATTTTTTAACCGAGGTCTAAAATACTATTTACTTCACAAAAAAACCGAGGTAAAAGAAAATTTTACCTCGGGTATTTGATCTAAACAAAAAAATCGAGGTAAAATGAATGTAGTAATAGGTTTAGTTTCTTGTAGTGTGAGTTTTTCCCCGATAAAGTTCTCTGGAGGAATGACTTAAACTGCTCAAGCCGCTTGATTTCTCTCAATTTAAAGGGACAATCTAAAGTTGTAATTAGATTTCATCAATTTCCATGAAAGGGACGATCATCAAAATCTAAAGCTACTCAAGCCAATCGATTAATTTATCAGTTTCATGTATCCCTTTAGCCCACCGAGTATTAATTTGCTCAACTCTTTTTGAATACTAATGCTAAAAACAGAGGATTGTTTACATGTGTAGACATGAATCCATTAATTTCAATTAGGCAACCAAATAGCATATTTTTTACTTTTGTTAGTTGATATTTTTGGATCTGATTCTTTCCCATCTAATACCAGGTCTGATACGTCGTCGTCCCTTTCAACCATGGTTTTGATAGAACCACCCTAGACAGTCTTATAACCACCCCATTCACCGTCGTAGAACCATAACAAAAACTAATCAAACTAAAAATAATGGGTAAGCACAAGTTCATAGATGAGAAGAACGTCGCGACGTACCTTTCACCAATTGCCATAATCGGTGGCGAAAGGTCAAAAGCAGGGGGGAGGGTGGGGAGAAAGAAATGAAAATTCACCTAAACTGATGAACCGGCCAAAATTCCTGTTGGAGACGACAGCTCCAATTGCCATTGTCGCCGGCGAAAGGTCAATTGCCATGGTCGGCGGCGAAAGTCAGAAGCCATGGGAAGGGTGGGGAAGAAAGAAATGGCGCCAGTGCACGCCGAGGAATAAAGAAGCGAGGAAGGGAGGGTTTTCATCTCTACTTTTCCTTTTTTTAATTTTAATTCAAGGGCATAATCATATTTTCCACAACATCTGGCTAAATAAATGTCGACTAAAAGGTCAGCGGAGTCAAAGGTTAGAGTTACACTTTCTGAGTTTGAAGGGTAATATTGGTACTTTTAGCCAAAATATAGGGTTATTTTAACACTTTTCTCTACATAGAAAGATTATCATAAATAACAAAAAAAGTTAGTAATTAAAATTGTGGGCTAAAATTAGACCCAGAACACATAATAGTTCAAAAATGCACATCAGACTCAAAAATTAACTAAATCCTAACCCGACTAGATTATCCTGCCACCCAACCCGACCCTACTGAACCGCCGCCCAAGCCAATTTGCTGCCCACCCCCAAATTGGCCGCCGTCGGGAACGACCGCGACCAAATCCAATTCACAACCCATCCTCATTTCTTACTTCCATTTCGACTTCCTCAATCCCAAAATTTCATTTCACCGCCAAAAATCTCATTTGAATTCGTCGTCTCTAGCACTGCAAAATCTTATTTCCTGGCGACAAATTGTAAACACCCAAATCTAGCGAAAACCTTCAATTTTAACTAGCGAAAATAACGGAGGAAGGAGGAGGATATCGGTGGTGAAGAAAGGAGGTTGAAAGAGGCGATAATTGAAGAGAAATGAAACTTGAATGTACCGGAAATTATGCCGGAAAATCACGAATAAGGTCGCTTCGTTGGAGTAGATGAACTTGTAATTTATTGCAGTTTAACCCCCGGACTTCCATTAAGTTTTTAAAAATTACCCCAAAAATATTAATATCAATTTGACCTCGGCTCCCAACAAAAACTCCTATAAATTGCAATTTAAACCCTGATCTCGCTATGATACGGTCTTATACAAGACTTTGTCTTATATGATTGATATATGTGATAAGCGGTGATAGGTTGTTACCATCCAAAATTGATACTATTCGACTTAGTATAACCGACAACATTGTCAGCCGGTTATTTGGTCCCTTCTCTAATTTTATAAATCGATAGAAATCAAAATTGATGAATCGCTTTGAACAACCGAGAGTCTCGAGCTTCCCGTTGATCTTAAGTGATGGTAGTTAAAACAAATAAATTGTGCTCGTTTTTGTGGAAGAACTATTAATTTCTCCGGAATATTCTTCTTGAGTTCTGGATAAAGTCTAAATGAAGATGAACAAGGGTGAATACATGTGACTATAGAAGAAAGAACACAACAACACAGCAGGAGTATCATTGTAATCTACGATCAGGAAAATAAAGAAAAACATTTGCAAGGTATCAGGAAACTTTAATACGGTGGAGTGAATCAAGTTTTCCACAACATGCTATGTCACTAAGCATAAGCATTACCAGAGTCTGCAATCACAAATTGACAGGGTGAACTCTTGTTGAAGAAAAACCATGCAATCCAGAACTTGAATGCATTGAATATGTGTGAAATTTCAGTCAATCCTCCTTCTCTATCAGAACTTGATGGAATCATCAGATGCCAGATCCAGCACAAAAGTAGGCTCTCCAAGAGTGGCAGGAACCATAACAACCTTGTTGAAAACCACCCTGTGTTTCCTTAATCCGGTACTCAGCCATTGTGTTTTCAAACCCTATCATGTTTATTTCCAGGAGACGAGGAACTTCCTGTGTAAAAGCCAGGTTGTTGAATTTGTCATCTAGTTCGTCGATGAAACCTTCCTCATTGTCACTCTTATCCACAGAATTAAATACAAGAGTATTCAGTTTAGAAGCTCGCTCAAGCAACCAAAATACACCCAATATGTCATCAAATGTATACCCAGCTCGAACCTCCAAATGCTCGAGGCTTTAGAATTTAAAGCATCCATCAGACTTGAACTTAGAATGCACATGCCTTGGAAACATATGGCTAATGTCAAGACTCTCGACACTGCTGCGCAACAAATACACGAAATTGCCCCAGCTTTCCTGAAAATGGTCAGACACAATTTCCGCCAAGATCACAGTTGTGCCTGCTTCAAAGAGGACAAATCTCAAGCTAAGTAGCACTGGTACGATTCTGGGTACAGGGGTATGGGTACAGAATTCAATAAATTGATAATTAGGGGTACGTGTACGAAATGAGTACGATTATAAATAAAAAAGTAAAAAAATATATAAATATTATTATTAATAATTAATCATTTTTAAAACAAAGATAATATGATTTTATATTGTAAACAATTTAAAGTAAATGAAAACATCCAAAAGTAGTTTAAACTTAATATTTATCACAATAAT
>JAULKM010051543.1:0-28813 GCA_032355605.1 Rubia tinctorum
GTTGATTTAGTTATTTAAAATAGTCGTAGTGTTTTCTAAACTCAAAACCCCCCACTTGGTTACCACACACGTAGAGTGACTTCTTCGTGTGTTTTTCACTACTTTTAACACTAGATAAAACCCCCATTTTTCTCGTGGACGACCTCGACTTGCTACTATCTACTTTCTAGTAGTTAGCCGCAATTAGAGCTATAAATACTATCTTTGAGAGGCATGACGACGGTCTCCCAGGGTACATGACCTGGGACCCCATTTCAATATATGTTGGTAGCTCAGTTTATATGGCCAATTTTTGTGATGCCGATGATTTTAGTTTGGGTAGGCTAGATTCTATCCATAGCTATTTGGGTTATAGGGGATAGTTATGTGGAGTGTATCTGGACAGGGGGGTGAGCTTCAGTTCAATAGACATGGATCAGTTGATACTATTTCATGAATAATCGAAGGAAATAACTGCTATAGGGGTTAAGAATGGTGTAGTTGATGTCTATTTCTTCGGCCCTTATTGGAATTATCTTTCTTGGCCTTCTGATGAGGAAGCAATGGTAGTTGATCAAAGCTTGGTTGGGGAAAATGTGGAGCAACATGGTTTTGAAAACAAGAAGGTGAAGGGCAGAAAGAGGCCAGGAAAAGTTGTTAAACATAAAGCTCAAAAAAGCAAAAGAAGGAGGAAACTGACCCTAATGTTATGAGTTATTACTAGAATGTGGCAAGGTCAATGAGGCATCAACATAGGATAATAAAGTGGCCAGAATGATGATTGGAGAAATGGTACTGTAGAGGAATTGAAGGAAGTTGACGGGGTGAGACTAGTTGATAAATTAGAGAGTGTGGATGATGAGGGACCTAGAACATAGGTTTCCCAAAAAAATCCATCCACTGACTTTGGTGAATATGGAGACAATGATAAGTCTACTAGGTGTGAGTTTGTTCATGTGATCACAGACGCTGATGAAGATGCATTTTGGGCTAATGAAGAACCCAATTTTGAGGCTAGAAAATCAGCCAAAAAGGAAGATCAGAAGGTGGTGAAAATGTCAAGGGAAGAATTTGTCTAGGAAGAAGAGGGTGCAGTCAGTACGGAGAAATGTCAGGGGCAGGAAGTTGGACAGTTGAAAGGGAAGACAAAAATATTGATAAAGCTCCAGGAGTTGAGCATCTTGAAGATGATGAAGATGTCGAGAAATTCCAAGACCCATATTACGACGTGGATGATGATGATTATTTAGAGAAAATTATGAAGGTGAGGGAAAAATAGTGGAGTTCACTGTTAGGGAAGATGGAAGCAGATGGCTCCAACAATTCCGAGAGGGGCATTTCGGCTGCACTAGATTCATATTGTGATGTCTTTGACGGGGATCAATAGAGTTAGATGAGTTTTGAAGATGATGAGCATGTTGGGAAAAATGGGTCAGGGTTCACGAAAAGTTTGTGATGCCCAATGGCAACAACGATGTGCAGTTCCAGGTTGGGCAAGAGTGTGTAAGTAAAGAAGAGTTCATGTTAGCCTATAAACACCACGAGACAGTTTTCAATAGGAGGATCAAGTTCAAGAAGAACAACTCAGAGAGGTGTACTGCAGTTTGTGCGACAAACATGGATAAATGCAATTGGATGGCTTCGATCAACTTCAGGAAAAGTAGAAATAACTGGGAGCTAACTTCACTTGTGAGAGCTCATTCCTACAGTCCTACATTCCTCCACGGGTGGGCAGCTACAAATACCTATGTGAGAGAGGTACAAGGCTGAGCTGAAGATTATACCCGACATAAAGATTTCTAAGTTTGTGCAAAAAGTTCATAACGACCTCAGGATAACCATTTCTAGATATGTTTCATATAAGGCAAAGAAGAAGTCAACTGATCATATTGTGGGAGACTACAAGAAACAGTATGTGATGATGAGGGATTATTGCAATGAGTTGCTCAGAGCCACCCCTAATTCGACCATTACAATGCAGACAATGAGAGATGATTCAGGGAAAGAAGAGTTTTACAGATTTTATGTCTGTTTCGATGTTGCAAAATGGGGTTTATGTCTGGGTGCAGAACCTTTGTGGGAATAGATGGGTGCCATCTGACCGGGCCTCATAGGGGGATTTTATTGGCGGCTATTGGGCTTGACGGTAATGATCATATATATCCTTTGGGCCATGCTGTGGTTGAGATCGAAAGCAAAAGTACCTGGCTATGGTTCTTGAGCCTTCTGCAGCATGATATCAACATCAAGAATGAACCATGGTGGACTTTTCTTTCTAACAAGCACATGGTATTAATGTTAATGATTTTATGCACTTCATTGTTATATGGAGATTATATGATTTTTTATGGGTATTTATATTTTATTTATGGAAATTATGGTTGTGTTGGTGGCTGTTTATGGTGGAATTTTTGTTTTATCTAAGGCAATTTTTGTGGTTGTCAAACCAGAGAATTGCAGCTGTTATGAAGCAGTTACTACCAGAGGCAGAGCATAGACTATGTACATGGAATATCTACAAGAATTTCAAGGGTACATATTTTAGTTTGGATTTGAAGGAATTGACCTGGGCTGCAGCCAAATGTACCCATCCTGCTCTGTTTCTAAATCACCTGAAGGACATAAGGGACAGAGATCCTGGTGCGTTGAAGTGGTTAGAGAAGAGAACAACTCTGAGAGAGTGGTCGAGATCTTTCTTCAACACTCAGTCAAAGTGTGATATCCTCGTTAACAACATATGTGAAAGCTTCAACATAGTTATCCTACACGCGAGGGATAAGCCCCTGCTCACAATGTTGGAGACAGTCATGTTCTACTTCATGGATCGCCTACAAATGAAAAGGGATTCGATTGCTAGAATGGGTGGTCAGTTTGGGCTGAAGATAAGGAGGAAATTGGAAGTTAGCCAGTTTTCCTCAAATCGATATTTTGCAACTCCAAGTGGAGATATTGAGTTTCAGGTGACTTGTGTGTATGGGGGAAATTATGTGGTTAATCTGAAGTCAAGATCTTGTGGCTGCTAAAAATGGGATCTTACGGGAATACCATGCCTTCATGCTATTGTTGTTATTAGTTTGGTGAAGGAAGATGCATCAGCTTTCATGGATTCTTGCTACCTCATGCCTATGTACGCAAGTTCATAAAACCATCTCATCCATCTGATTAATGGTCCAAAGTTGTGGGATAAGACTAGTCCAAGTGATTTTCTACCTCTCTCGGACTTAAGGTTTGTAGGAAGACCCCCAAAGTCAAGAAGAAGAAATCTGCCGACGAATTGAATTCAACAAATAAAAAGTTCAAGAAAGAAGGGGAAGTTGAGAAGCCATCATGATTTGGGAGGATGAGTCCATACAAATGCTCCTTGTATGGCTAGATTGGGCATAGTTCTCAAAGGTGTCAACCAAAGCTGCGGAAGCTCAACAAACTGAACCAGCACAACCCCCTTCAAATGCAGTTGGGTCCTCATCTTCAAATCCACCACAATTTAGGTTAATTTCTTTACTTATAGTCATTAAATCTTATGTTTCGTGTTTGAACTTATTTTCTCAACTGACTTTGGTTTATGTGTATGGGAAATGTAGCTGAAACTAGCTCAACGAACCGAACCTGCTCAACCCCGTCCGAATGCGGCTCAGTCCTCATATTTTGAACCACTCATGTGAAGGTAATTTTATTTACTTAAGTTCTATGTTTATTGGTATGTGTTAATGAAGTTTTCCATAATTATTGGACTTATGCATATGACAACATGTAGGCGAAACATGTATACAAGGGCAACTCATGCCACTAAGTTGGACAAACAAAGATCACATGCAAGAACCAGTCATCATCGCACTTTAAGGATGTAGACTATTCAGAGATGCGTGGGGATCAATGGCTTTTTCCAGAGAACCACTAAAGGAGGATTCTACCTAATGGATGGAACATTAGTTTTTTTTTCCTGCATGTTTGCCTTATGTTTGGCATTTTCAATTTGTCAGCAGAGTGGCCTCTGTTTTGGCCTCTGTTATGGTTTTTTGAGATTGGTCCAGAAATTCATTATAATGGTTTTAGCTTTTCCGGCTAGTTCTTGGTAGGTCTAGATTCGGTTTTTTTAATCAAACAAATTGTATCAAACCAATTGTATGAAATCAAACAAATTCCAGCTTTTTTACACTTGTTCTATGAAATTGTGTTCGGAAGGTTGTACGACTGATCGATCAAATCGTATGAAACCACATTGAGAATTAATGCACTTCTTCATGCTGTATTGCTTATTTGTAATATCAAATTCGATCATCATGTAGTTACTGCTACAACCAAATCTTCCAACCAAAATCAATACATGATCAAACAAAAAGCTGAAATTAATACTTAATCCAAGTAGTCATTAAAAATCTGTCAAAATTATCGACAACAAATAGTCACTATATTTATCAATTAGTCTATTACAAACATGAACTAAATTCTAGTGTACTGCAACCATGAACTAAATTCTAACTAACTGCAAAAGGAGACCAAACAAAACAGGGGCAAATGAGTTCAGCCATAAATTTCAATTACCAATAATTACCATCATTGCGAGGAAGAATGCAGTTACAAAACACACCAATCTGGAGTTTTTCACATTTCTGGGTATTTTTCGATCCAGTTCAACCTCACCTTTCACTTCGGCAATTCGCTCACGCTCCCTTTGAAGCTCGACTTTCAGATCGGCAAAAACGTCAACCACCTTCGCCATTTCTTCCTCCAACAAACGGTTCCTCTCCTGAATTCCTTCAATAATCTCAGCCACAACCTCACATTCCAACAACCCTTGTCGTACCATCTGGAAAAAATTGCAACCGAAACGCCCTAGCGGACATCCATAGAACTTCCATCCCAGATATTCTGGCGTGTTGGTGGTACGAATACGGCTGTGCTGACCACACGTGCATTTCAAATATGCTCCCACATATAAACTGTTGGAGACGGAGGTGCTCAACATGGTTTCTATCGAATTTGGGTAGGAGAATTGGATTAAATCTGGGTTAAAATTGGGTACAACGGCAGAAACGAAGAAGAAACAAAGGAATATATGTATAATAGAATCTGGGTTAAGATTGGGTGAATTAAAAATGGATTATTGTTTTAATTAGTAAAATTATGATTTTACCCCCGGGCATATCGAAATAATATGGCACATGCCGGTCACATGCGATGGTATTGACGGAAAACCACTCGGAAAATGAGTTTGGGGACCAAACAAATCATTTGGGGTTTGTCAATGCTGGATGTACGCAGTTTTGCGACTGAGGACCAAAAGATGGTATTTCAATATATGTTGGGGACCAAAAAATAATTTAGTTTATTAAAAAAATCATCCCAAAAATGAAAGTGAGTTATTGTTAGAGAATCGGAGGGAGTATTAGTTATAGTTTCCCCTATTACGTCCTATTACTATTGTTATTTTTAAAATTTATTTTGAATCTTCGAACTAACCTTAACTTACACTTTTGATCATCATATTAAGATTTTTATGACTTTGATCTTTTAATTTTAAAAGAATTATAAATTTAGCACTATATCGTTGAGTCAGCTAAGATCCATCAAATTTGTTATATTATGCAAAGTTGAATGATCATGAATGTTTTTTTGGAAAACGATCATTATTGTGAAAAACATACTGTAGTATTATCTATGTTTGACATGTCGGAATCTAGTGATGCCTAAAACTTGGTTGGTTTTAATTTAATAAAATTTTCCCCAAAAACTCACCAATAGTGAGAGGGATGTTTATTAGCCTCCCCACACCTGTAAATAAAGATATTACACTGTTTGATCAAAATTATTTGACATTCTGATTGATTCTATCTTGTTCTAGATATAGTCATAAAGCCACAATAGAAATCCTATTCATTTTGCCTCCACCCAAATTAGCAAAAGAATAGGCCTAATTCTCATGTCAGAATCTAGAATGGCCTACCACTTTCATGCCTCCATACCCCATGTCGGCAAGAAGAGGTGGCTTACCGTTCTATCTGCTTGCACAATAATCCCCCGGGATTAATGTACTTAGTGTAAAAATATGGCATCAGTGCTATGAAAATAGAATCCAACATCTGCTAACTTTTCTCAGTTTTTTGTGCTCCTTGATCAGCTAGAAATTTTCCCATTTGATTCCTTGTGCTTTTGTTCGGCCTCATACAAAAGGCTCTCCTACAACATGCTTGATTTCCTTCATCTCCATACCAATCAATGTAAATAAACCACATCAGTATCTCATCCAAAGAAACATTATTTTGAAACTCTAACATAAGGAAACTCTCTAGAATCTAACATGACAAATCCTTTAACATTTTGAGGCAGTGTAGCTTGCTAGAAGGTGTGGTTATTTTTTGTTGAACTAGCTAACTTAGCTAATACATCAGCTACAGAGTTTGATTCTCTATAAATATGTTGAAATGAAAAGGACATCTCACCTAAGAGATCCCATATTGCTCTGATCAAGTTTGTAAACCTCCATTGTATCTTAAAATCCTTCCTTATCATTTTTAAGAATACCATAGAAGCAACCTCTACTTGAATGTAAGAAAATCCATTGAAAAAGCAGTCTCCATTCTCATAATCAATTCTCCGATCTTTGCTTCTAAGCTATCCATATTTTCAAGGGAAATGGTTTTTTCTATCAGCACTTGACCCTGCTGATTCCTGATTGCCATCCCAGCACCTGCATCCCCAATTACCATCCCAGCACCTGCATCCCCAATTACCATCTCAGCACCTGCATTCCCATACTTTAGAGCTTAACCATTTGTATTGAGCTTTACTTACTTATGTGATAAACTCCAAGCCACAATGCTATTTTGCCTGACCTACATCACAAAGTTCACAGCAGCCAAAGACAACAAAGTGGACACTATCTTATGTTCTTCTACCTTCTTCCATTTTATCCCATTGATTTTCATAATCATTTTTATCATGTCATTAACTGGAGACCAAATTTTATCTTCATTTGGTGCAATATTATCATATATGCATTTATTTCTGGTGCACCATATTAACCATGTAGTAATGGATCGAAGTAATCTAAATACATATCTCGCGAGTCTTTGATTTTACTTCCATGTTCCAATAATGATAAAATCTATCCTAGAGGTTAAAAAATTGCACATTTTCAACAACAAAGAATGAATTAATCCCATACCATCCTTGTCCACTCACAACCATAAAAAATGTGATGAAGATCATCTGAATCTTTCTTACACAGTGAGCATATAGATGGTAAGTGAAAATTAAAATACTCAAGATTTTCAGGGATAGGAAGTAATCTATTTAGCATTCTCCATATAAAATACAGACTAATTTTCTTAGGTACTAATTTAGACCATAGATGTTTAAAAGAAGTAACCTGATTTTTGTTTTGTTTTTTATAAGTTCATAAGATGAACTTATAGAAAATTGTCCAGTGCTTTCAGGTTTCTAGATTAATATGTCTTTTTAATTGTAAAAAAGGTGCAAATTCTCTTGATATAGATTCATGAAAATCAATAGGAAGACCGGGTTTAATTACATTACAATAGTGTTCCTGGTCGTAGAAGAATTCAGATATGGTGAGTTGTGGATAAGGAAGCTTCATATCACACTTCCAGACATCAATCAAAGCCTCTCTATTTAACCAGTTAGAATTCCAAAAGGATACTTTACTTTATCCAACCTGTAAAGTTGTATTAGCTATAGCAATAGCATTGATCCCTTTCATTCTTTTCCAAGTTTTAGAATTCTTTTTATAGTCTGGAAATGTCCACATGAACATAGTCCACAGGTTGTTTCCAGTTTGCATTTTCCACTAGAATTTCAATGAGAAACTCTTGATAACCAAACGAAAATCTTTAACATTCGAACCATTTTCTAAAAAACGATAAGTTAAGTTAGACCAAAATCTCTAGGTTTTCTTTTGGCAAAACTTAGATGTTTGGCAAATAAAACACGTAATCTATTAATTATCCGTACTATAGGTTTGATCACAACTAAGATATGCAAAGGAATTACTGATAGAACATGCTTAATGAGTATCATTCTGCCAGCTTGGTTCAACCATTTATTTTTCCACATTAAGATTTTAGCTGCCATCTTTTCAAAAACATTTTAAAAGTAGGTATCTTTTGTTTTTCCTATAAAAATAGGACATCCTAGATATTGGAAAAGAAAGGATCCAGCCTCAATGCTAGATGTTAGGAATGAGATTTCTATGAAAAGGCTTAGCATGTTTAGACAAATAGAAGGCAAATTTACCAAATTTTACTTTTTCACCAGCTGCTCTTTCATAAGTATTTAGGAATTTTCTCAAAATTTGCAAACTGTTTTATTTTCCTTAGTGAAAACCACTGTATCATCAGCAAATCTAAGATAGGTGATTCTATTTACTAAATGTGGCAATTTAAAATAACCGATTCTTTATTGGCGGGAAATTAAACCAAGATTTCTTAAAAAGACCTCAGTGAGCAATATCTACAAATATGGAGAAAGAGGATCTCCTTGTTTAATACCTCTTGAAGCTTTAAAGAAACCAAAAGGTTTACCATTCACAAGAACTGAAAAAGTTGTTGCTGCTATGTTGCCCATTATATTCTTAAATATTAAGCCATGAAACCTCATCTTTAGAAGCATTGTGTTCAAAAAATACCATGAAACCCTATCACAAGCTTTCATCATATCTAATTTGAACCTTACATTAAATCCTCCTGATTTGTTATTTGAAAAATTAATCATTTCTTGCATTAATAACACATTATCAGCCAATTATCTACCTTAAACAAATGCTGACTGTTCAGGAGATATAAGGCAAGACATAATGTGTTTAAATCTCTCAGTTTACACTCTGGAAAATATTTTATGTAATAAATTGGGGAGACTTATAGGCCTATAATCACTAAATGAATAACGTATTTGTTTTCAGGTATTAAAATTATATAGGTAGAAGCAATTGCTCCAGGAATAGGCAGTCTAACAAAAAATTCATTCACTGCATTTTGGAGATCAGTAACTATGATATCTTAGTATTCAGTATAGAATTTACCTGAATATCCATCCGAACAGGTGAATCATCTCTATCCATTTCAAAAACTATATTTTTAATATGTTCCAAGCATATTCCATCCATTAATTTGCATTCATCTGATCTGAAATAAGCCTTAGAATATTTTGCAATAATGAAGAAGCAGCATTACCTTTTATATCTATGTTTTCATCAGTTAAAAGGTCAGAGATAAAGCTAAAAGCCTCAGCTCCTATCTCATCTGGATTTTTTTATCCATTGATCTTGACTGTTTTTAATCTCTAAAATAGGCTGCCTAGCATGTTTTGACTTGACTGGGGCATGGATTTTTTTGAGTTAGAGTCTAACCATTGCTTTTTGTTTCCAAAAGATTTCATCCCTAGTTAGGGCTAATGTTAATTCAGTTTTTGCTTTATTAAGTTCATATCTGGTATTTTCATTATTCATCTGCTGATGTTTCAATTCCTTCTGTAAAACCTTTTCTTTAGCTTCTTTGACTTTATCCTGAATATTGCCAAAAATATTTCTATTCCACTCCTTTAGAAACACTTTTAACCTTTTGAGTTTTAGTGAAAAATTTAACATTCCAAAACCCTCACATGGCATACTCCAGTTAGATGATACTTTATTTTTGATATCATTATGATTAATCCAACAATTTCGAAACCTAAAAGTTTTAGGACCCGAAGAGTAATTTAAGTTAGCTATTGTTAACAATAAATGAGAGTGATCTGAGGGATGTCTAGCCTTAACTCTAATGCTTGTGTTGGGAAAAAGGTTTAAAATGATTCATTTACAAGTACTCAGTCAAGTGTATGCCAAACATTGCCATTTCTTACTCATGCCCATGTAAAATTATTGCCAACAACAGTTAATTCAACAAGCTGATTCTCTTCTATAAACACATTCAAATCCATCATGCAATTTAAGTTAGGTTGGCATTGACCTAGATATTCACTTGGTTCTCTTATAACATTGAAATCTCCTATTAAAATAACAGTATTATTACAATGATTTTTGAAGTCTTGACCACAGTGGATATCTAGCAGCTTTATTGTGTCTTCCATACACAAAAGCTAAGTCCCAGGTAAATGAAATGGATTTGTGTTTTAACTCAGCCAATACAAACTGATCATGAACAAATTTAATCTTTGCATTAAGATCATCCGACCAAAAAATCCATATTTTATCCCAGGGATCACCATAAAAGTGATTATATCCAAGTTTAAAACCGATGGAATTTAGTTGGTCAGATTTTAACATTGGTTCAATCAATACAAACAGTGATATATTATGCCTCCTCTTAATATTCTTAACTTTAAGTTGATATTTTTCATTCTTAATACCTCTAACATTCCATACACATATATTAAATGACACCATTTAATTATTCAGAGATTCAGCATCAACTTATGATCTAGTTTTACTGTTTTAGGCATACTCGTACAATCTTTCTTTTTGTATGTCCTACTAATTGTTGACTCATTTAATGATACAGTTATGTCTGTATCCTGAGTCATGGCCTCATAATTTATTAAAGTATTGAATATGTTCTGAGCTACCAAATTAGGTTCTAAAATTATGTCTCCTAAATAGTCCTTATTAGATTTATCAGTTGACCACTGGCCTCTTGAATTCAAATCAATATTATCAATTAGATTTTTGTCTTCAGGAGATAGCATATCAGAAACATTACCTAAATTTACCTGTAATTCCTTTTGATTTATCATTTTAACTTCCGTTTGAAGTCGTATCTCCTGATTCACCTGATATTCTAGAATTTCCTCAACAAAAACATTATGAGATTTATCCATAGGTACTTTGTGGATCTCATGAAGATGGATATATTGAGCATTATGTTCATTTGCTAATACATCATTAGATTCATGAGTATTTTCAGAACCTGGTTCATTTAGACTATCTTTATTTCTCATAAGACCTTCATCATCAGCTAAAGAAATAAGACTTGCATCATTGTTCTCAGTATCAGTTTTGCAAGTCTCTATTTTTTTTAAAAAAGAAGTGGATTTTGATGCATCTTTAATCTTAGTATTAGCCTTTTCATTAACATTTATATCTTTTCCAAGTTTAGGAACATATATATGCTTAATCCTTATAACCCCTATATTTTTAGAATTGTGATCATTAGAAACAATAATCTTCATATGAATCGATTCTTTTTCTTTATCAATTAAACCTGATGATGAAGGGTTATGCTTTCCTGATTCTCTTCCATTTTCATTAGTTTTAGGTCTCCAAGCTGTATTTCTCCAATTCTGATCTGCCCTGTAACAGGTAGAAATGTGCCATAATTTTAAGCATTTAGAACAATAATCAGGTATACCTTCATATTCAACATATTGCTAGAATCCTTTGTTTATGTAAGTCAGCCAAACACACACACACTCTCTCTCTCTCTCTCTCTCTCTCTCTCTCTCTTTCTCTCCGGGGATGAGTGACATCAATTTCCACACAGCCTTTGCCCCATGAGATCTTATTCTATTGAGGGTTGCTTTATCAATCTTGATCGGATGTCCAATGAGATTCCATATTGACATCATCGCCTAAGAATCGAAGAATTTTTGGGGCAGCATGTACAACACCACCCAAACGGGAACAGTCGGTCAATTTGCATTAGGATCAAAGTGGGGAACCAATTTAGTAATCCGTAATGAATACGATCCAAAATTCCATAATTTGTCCATCCAACATCTGTAGTAATAATTTGGAAGTGAAAAATGGATGAGAACTTAACGATTATCCAAAAGATGAATCTCATGGTGTTCTCTAAATGACCAGTGTGAAAATTCCGCCCGAGTTTATCAAGTTGTGGCCTACTTCTTGCAAATTTTCCAACTAGAGTCAGTTTTAGCGATGCCTCTAGTTTCTCAAATTCTTCATCTGAAAAGTAAAGCCCTGGTTCCCCTAAATGTTCTATTTTTTTTTGGAATAAAGGGAACTCTCTGTCAGGTCCAAATTAGGATTTTTAGTCATGTTTTGTGAATTTGATGAGAGTATCTGAGCATAGGAGAAGTATTGTTTAGGAATGTGATCGATATTGTTCCCAGGCTCCGCCATAACGGCAGCCCCAGAAAAAAATTGAATTTTCGATCCCAAAAATTTGGAGAAGAAGACCAATAGCACCTATACTAGGTGTTTTTCGCCCACAGTAGTAGTAGCATAAATTTCATAAAGATCAAGGTGGGTTTTATTTTAATAAATTACATTTTCATCAAAAAAATATATAAAAATAAATTAAATAAAAGATTTTTTTTTAAAATAGTGAATGCTATTTCCAAAGAATTCAATTTTTTATAAAAAATATTTGAAGTCAAAAATCAATGTTCATAAACTCATCGATTCCATCATTTTTTGAAAGCACCAAAAATAGGTTTTTTTTGTCTCAATCAATGCATGTGTTATACATTCAAATTTACCCTAAGGCTATGGAGAGTGTAAAGAGGAGTTGGTATAAGGTGGGGATGGTGAAAAAAATATATTTTTTGTCACCTAATTCAATTGTTGCATTGGCCTATTCAAAAAGGCTGGTGAGCTCTGCATTCTCACGAGGGAAGAAATCACACTAGTGATGCTCTTTTTGAGAGGAAATGTATACTACTTTGGAAGTCAAGTCAATCCAATATTTACCTTGGAGGCACACGAAAAGGCTAATGTTCATACCCTTATTATATAGTGTGAGGCGCTGGATTTTAAATTCGAGGATGAGAAGAAAAGGTGCAAGAGATTCAAAATTCAACTGTCAAATCGTAGTTGGTGGGAAGATCCTTTTTTTCGTTATGAACAACTTGAAATGTCGAGGTTAGCATTAAATAATTTCCATTTGGATGTTAAAATTGAGTCATAAATGTCTTTATCCAAAAATGCAATTTTTAATGGAGCAAAATTTCATCATACTTTGCCTATCATGCAAATGTTTCAATACATCCACCTAAAAAAAGTTGATAATAATTAATATTTTAGAATATATGAATACAAAATAATGACCAAAACTAATTTGTAAAAAATATGTCAACATATGAACCAAAAATTTTGGCTCCGTACCATATTTATGCAAGGTTCTTACCAATATGATACAATTTCCATTTCCGTACATGTACTGATGTGCACATTTATACATGAATTAATTGATGCATTTGACACATTTATTATCATCCTTTGTTTGGTTGATTGCTAGTTTAGTTAGGTTTACACGACAAAGGGTTTAGATGACCATTATTGGTTTTCTTGTCTAAATCCCGAGTTTTGTAGACTTAATTGAAGCTAATGGACGTTTTGTATTCACGGGCACCTAGATATTCCTTAATGATCTTATTATTAGGTTTCTCGTGAGTACTTTTTCATCATCTTTTTGTAGAAGGTCATCCACGAGGGTGGTAGAAGATGTTTGCAGGTCATTCATAAGGATAGTAGGAGATATTGAAGGCCAGTCGCAAGGATGGTAGAATATTAAAGGCCTCAGACTCCAAAGAATTGTAGTACATGGAAAAGAGCCTGGGAAAGGCGAATTTGAAGTTCAAGAAGGCCAAGAAAGAAGCAGAGGAATTGTAGTTTTCGAATTCCACGGAGTTTTGGGAATGATCCAAGAAGAATCAGCCTTTTTTGGTGGCACCATTGGATTTTTCTTCTTGAGAACTATAAAATCAAATACAAGAATTCTCAAATCGGATAAAAGGTTCATCCGTAGCGGAGTAACCACGTCAGCCGGCCAACCGACCTCCACGATCCGTGCACAAAGCCAAGACATCCATGCAGGTCCGAGTAAAGTGGTTTACACATGCCATGTAAATGTCCTTGCACAGACCACGCATGTGCGTGCAGACCATTACATGAGGGGCCCAGAAACACTCCCAAACGGTTAAAATGGGCACGAACCGCTCCATTTTACACGGTATGTGCCATTCCAAATCCCAAAAGTCAAGACTAGCCCATTGGGTGTGATAAATAGCATGGGCTACACCGATGTTTTGAACAAAACATCCTTCCAGCCAACGGGGTGTGCCAAATGACATAGGGTGTGCAATTCAAATGTTACGGAGCAAGCACCAGCCCACAGTCTGTGTCGGTCCGTGCGGGACACCTTGCACTAGGCTGCAAAGACCATGTTAGTCCATGAGCCCAGCTTTACAATAGGCTGCATTGCCAGTGTTATTCGGTGCGGGCCACCCTGCACAAGGCTGCATGGACTATGCCGTGGCGCACATGCCATTTTACACGAGCTTACACGGACCATGCCAATTGCCACTGGCCGTACAAATTGCATCTACTACATTTTTTTAGCCATTTTTGGGCCTTTTCCCTACTATATATATATATATATGAACCTTAGTCTACCAGGGTTTAAGGGATTGTCCATTTTTCATCTTCAAGAGTAGGCTAGAGAGAGAAAATACTCTTCCTTCTCTAGGTTCTTTTTCTTTCTTCTCTTCATTTTTCTTTTTCCCAAAAGCGTTGAATCCAATGAAATACTTGGGTTCAATGCTAAGGAAGTAGTTAATTAACTTGGGGATCATATTTGTATTCATGTATTAATGCTTATTTTGTGATATTTCTTAGATCTACCTATTTCTATGTGTTTTGTGATCATTATGTTGGCTTGTTCTTCATATTCTTGTGAATTGCATGATTCTCACACTTAGTTAGCACACACCGTAGTCTATTTTCATTTTGATACATTATTGATACCCCCCAAGGAGGGAAACCTAGATGCTCTTGGGGTAACGATGGGTCCGGATCCACTTGGGTATGTGCACGTAGGTTGCCGAGTTAACGTTACAATCGATCATGCACTAGTAAGCTGGTGAATTGGTCTGAAGGGTTACGGGTAGAGATAGCTAAAATAGAAAACTAGGGTTACCTTTGTGATCCTAGAGCCATCGATAAAATTCCTACGTCCTTAGCCTATGTAAGCCTAGGGGTGGAGCGTTTGTAGAGTTCCTCCCGAGACTGAATTGCACAGGGGAGAATCAGACATGCACAATGAGCCATAGTCATTGTTGCACTCCCCTAGTTATGGAGGCGAGACCAATGGAATATTTTATACGAGCACCCTAAGGTGACAAATAAGGGGAAGTTTTAACCATCGTCTGCACTACGTGTCACAAAACACTAGAATAAGTTCATAGTTCTTGTATGTGATGAAATCAAGGATCGAAATAGCATTAATCATGTTACGCAAATATTCCCTAGGTGCTAGTATATATAGTTTTTTCTCGTGATCAATTACATGTTAGTAGTTGTTAGAAACCCCCCTCCCACACACAATGGTTTTACCAACATTGATTATTCCTAACTCGTAATCGAATTGATGACCCGATCATGGTTATGTTTAGTTAATTATTAGATTCATAATATCTTTGTGGATGAACCTAATACTTGCCGCTATCCACCAATTTTGGTAGTGTAGTAGTAGGAATGAGAGCAACAATACAAATTTCATCTTTGACCCTAAATACTCGAGCCTCCTCTTAGTTTTAATTGGTGGATCTGCCATGATTCATTGATTGATTTAGCGAGGCCAAGAGAGGGCGGGTCAAATTTCGGTGCCGCTGCCAGTGATGTCAGTTTAGAGGTCTATTAGTTAACTTGTATAACGTGTTATTAGAGTAGTTAGTGTTGTTTTTTTGTTGGTTTTTGTTGTTGAGCTTTCTTGCTAGTATCCGGTTACTTCTAACCCCTTTTGCTAGTGTTGTTTTTAGTTGGCTACTACTAACTTGGGAGTTTTACATTATCAAACGGAATACACAGGTGGTGGGCGATGAAGGAGGAGGAGATCTAGACTGGAAGTTCCAAAAGAACCAATTTTGGTAGTTGCAGAAAGTGAAGAAATGGCTAAAGATAATCGTACTTTAAGGGAGTTGATGGCTCCTAACTTGGAGAATCAACCCCTTTGCATTTTTTCCCACCCTTTCCACACAATGTTACTCGTGAGCTCAAGAGCATTATGATTCAGTGTTTGCCCACTTTTCATGGAATGGCCGGAGAAGATCCAAACAAGCACTTGTCGGAGTTTCATCTAGTTTGTACCAACATGAAGCCACCAGGAGTCTCGCAGAAAGACTAAAATTTGAGGTCATTTCCCTTCTCACTTCGAGATGCGCTAAATATTTGTAGTACTATCTTCTATCTGGTTGCATCACCTCCTTGATGTACATGAAGCACAGATTTCTCGACAAATAGTTCCCACCTTCAAAGTCTACGGGGTTGAAGAAGTAGCTTTCCAATATCTCTCATTTTTCTAATGAATCCCTATACGAGTGTTGGGAACGGTTCAAGAGGTTATTGGCAAGCTATCCATATCATCCATTCAAGGAAGGGGATTTAGTCTACTATTTTTTTAAGGAGCTTTGTGATGATGACATGTGTATGGTGAATGTTGCTTGCAATGATTCAATTTTCAACAAGATCCCAAGGAATGCAATGGCACTCTTCGAGGAAATGGCAAATGGTACAAGGTATTTTAACACAAGATCGGGGGTGAAAATCGTGGAAGATCCATCTCATTTTCCCAAATTGGAGAAGAAAGTTCAAGCTCTTTCTTACATGATGAAAATGTTCATGAAAAGTGGGGTTCAACAAGTAAAAGTGTGTGGCATTTGCAGCCTTGATCATCACACGAATGTTTCCTAGCAAGTGGTGGAAGATTCAGAGGAAGTTAAGGCGTTGGATTTCAACAATGGTGGAAATAGGCAAACGTTTGGTAGGGGGCCACAACAAGGGTTCTGTGGGAACCAATAAGGTGATAGGAAAGACCCCTATGCAAACACCTTCGACCAGAGGTACCGCAATCACCCCAATTTCTGTTGGCACGAGGAGAATCAAGTGTAAGGGTACAACCGAGGCTTAAAAGATCCACCTCAACCCTATCCAAGGATATAAGGGCTTTCCAACAACAATACCTCACTCTACAAGTCAGACCGAGAAGAAATTTTGGAAGCAATCTCTCGATTGGCTAAGAAGCACGATGTTTTTACGGAGTGCACAAGGCATGTGATTGAAGATCTTGGGACTAGGGTATTTTCAAGCATTAAGAATTTTGAAATTCAAGTGGGGCAACTTGCCACCTTGGTAAGCCAACTTGAAGTAAAAGAGTCCAGAAAATTTCCTTCCTAATCGGAGATCAATTCGAGGAATGTGAGCACTTTGGAGCTAAGAAGCGGGAAGAAAGTGCGCGAGCTCTAGAGAGAGATCTTGCAAGAAGACGACTTAGTCATGGAGAGAAACAAAACCAAGTTGGATGAGTGAGAATTCATTGTAGAGGAAGAGCCCGTCAAAGAACTTCCAACACCCAAAACAAGGGTGAATCTTCTGCCACCTTTCCCTAGTGCACTTAGTGGAAGGCCGAAAGTGGCAACCAATGATGAGCACATCTGTAAGATCTTCGAGACGTTTGAGGTTAGCGTTCCACTCTTGGACTTGATTGAGCTTGTGCCTTCTTATCTTAAAATTTTGAAAGTTGCATGCACTAAAAAGAAGAACAAACCACTTAGAAAATTTGAAAATTTGAAAATAGGGGGAGTGTTACTCTTAATCATAGAAATTTGCCCAAGAAATGTGGTGACCACAGCATGTTTTCAATTCCTATTTCTTCAGGTGGTAAATTGGTGAAAAATGCTATGATTGATCTAGGAGCCTCTATTAATGTCATCCCGTCTTGTATTTATGAGAACCTCGAAATATGTGAACTTAAAGAAACAAGGGTAATTATCCAAATAGCCGATCACTTCCAAGCTAGTCCTCGGGGTCCAGTAAAGGATGTTATGGTTCGAGTTGGAAATTTGGTTTTTTTGGCGGACTTCTATGTCCTTGATGTTGCGCACGATGATGGTGCACCCTCAATTTTATTGGGGAGACCTTTTCTTAAAACATCAAGGACTAAGATTGATGTTCATTTGAGAACACTAATATTAGAAGATGACATAGATATGGTAGGTTTTGACATTTACAAATCTAAGCATGATTGTCCTAATCCTTCTCTTGTGTGTAAATTCATAACCTTATGTGAAGAACTTGCTCAACAAGATAACTCTTGCATGATAGATAATGATGATTGCCTTGATAAAGCTCTTGATGATAGTGATGAAGATAACCTAGTTGATGAGATTTTTTATGCCGATGAGAGTGATGAAAGAAATCCTACCTTGCACTTCAATTGTGATGATCATGTCAATGAACTATTGCTTTGCATGATGTTAGTGATGATTTATCTATCTTGGATTCCTTTTCTATGCTCACTAACATGTCACGGTTAGTGGAGAGTAGCGAGGATGTAAAACACCCTCGACCACCTCCTAAACCCAAGGAAATGGCTAAGGACTAGACATTGACTAGGAATGGATACTCACTATTTTTCACAAACAAAGTGCTTAAAGGTAAGGATGGCACCTTGTGAAAACCTCTTCAAAAGGATGTCATCGTGGGTGGAGTTACCGACGGCGACTCCAAAGTCCCAACGGTAGGTTCTTTCAATTGAAATGCATGAAAAAGGAATAAGTATGAAGACGACAATAAAAATACGGTGCTCATTCTTGCTCTGCTTTTGATTTCCTTTAGTAGATAGATTTCACATATTTTAGTTTGTGACAAAGGATTTTGGGATGAAACTCTTATTGATTGATGAATTTGAGTTTGAGTCTCGTTCTTTTTTATTGGAAGGATATAGGGTGTGCTAGGTGACAAAGTTTCTTCGGAAAGGGAAGGGAGAAGGACCTCTCTAAGGTGATTTTTCTTCCTTTTTTTTCTCAAAACAGTCGAACCTATTCCTAGGTTTTCTACTGATTTTGTATCGGAACCTCCGTGATGGCGGAGCCCCACCTTTCTTCTATGCCCAAATGCTAAATTGTACTCTCACTGATGCCCTTTCCAAACAACTCGAGGCCCATTCAATCCAAAACCCAAAATAGATCACCTTGGTGAACTTGGCCTGAAGTTTTCCCATGCCGAATGTGATTGACTTAAGGCGCCTCTCCACTGGAGATTAGTAGGAAAATTTTCTAAAAGTAGGCCACAAATTGAAAAGCTTATGAAGGATATTCAAACTTCAGGATTTAAAGGCCAAATCGATATCAATCTGTTGGATAATAAGCAAGTGCTAATTCACTTCAATCAACCAAAGGATTACTACAAGTGTTGGCTTTACAAAATCTGGAACTTAGAAGCCTATTCCACCCGTACGATGAAGTGGACTACACATTTCGATCCCAATGTTGATTCGGCAATAGTTATAGTGTGGGTTGCGCTATATGGACTTCCCCGGCAATTCTTTGATCAATGGGTGATGATGTCTATTGGAAGCCTAATTGGATCTCGAATAAAAGTTAATAAGTCTACCTTGAATCGCACTCGCCCTCACGTGGCTAAGGTTTGTATAGAAATTGATATTTTGAAGCCTCTCGTTGAAAGGATATGGATAGAATATCGAGATTCTGGTTTCTGGCAATAATTGGACTATGAGGGGGTTTCTGTTTATTGTTCAAAATGCTTAAAGTTAGGGCATGTAGTGTCTGTCTACAAGGCTGAATCATTTAGAACTACAATCAATTCCTGGAGACCTAAGGACACCACTCCTCTGAATCAAAATTCAGGTAAAAACCTTTCCCTCAATGATGAATAGAGAAGGAATACAAGTAATGGGGGCAAGGCTTCTTCTTCTCAAATAATGATAAAATTTATGTTCCTGTATTAAGGAATAATACAGCTTCTACTCATCAGGTACCTACTCAGGGAAAAGAATAATTCTCAAAGGATAAAGCATCACTATCTGATGTTCAAGCTCCAAAGCCCAATGGAAATGGAACTCAAATCTCTGAATATGGAGTGCAAGATCAGCAAAAAGTTTCTTCCCCCTGTCAGGAGGGATAGATTCTTATTTCAACCTCAGTTCTTAACAGAAAAGATACTGCTTACATTAATTCCGTTTCATCAAATATTCATTCAGCCATGCTTGATCAATCTGCTATTGTTAATGATTCTGCCAAGAATGACTGTTTAAATGGTGCTAATGGAGATAATCTTTCTAAGAATCCAATCTGTATAGAGAAACTTGTTAGTGATGTTATGCTGTATGATATCAATACTTGCAAAAAATTTGCTAGGACTGATGTTGTTCTTGTTCCAAAAACTTTTCTTTTCTGAAAATACACAGGAAGGTACTAATCTTATGGCAGGAAACTCCACAACTTTAATTACTACCCATAATGAATTAATCTGACAACTCTTTGGAAAAGGTTTTTAATACTCAATCTGGCAAGTTAACTAAAGAACATTACAGTAAATCTATAAATCACAACTCAAAAAATCAGAACAATAACATTAATAACCTAAATGAAGACTATATTGAACTCAGTGCAAGTAGCTCTCCTCTACTTCCTCTGGCAATAAATCAACCAAAAGACTTGAATGGCTAAATGTTGAACCCCTCAAAAACTGTCCATTTTTCAAAATCTAATGAGGAATCAGTATACTTCAATGAAATAAAAAAAAAGTCTTATTGAATCCAATAACAAATTTTACGGTGATATGAAAACAAAGCCAACAAATACAACAAAAAATATTATACTGCTACTCCTAAAACAGTGGCAACTCGTTCCTCTTTGAATATCCTGAAACCGTCTCAATGATAGAAACTAAATTTTGTGTCTGGAATGCTAGGGGGGGCTGTAAATAAACCTACACAAGTTAGAATCAGAGACATAAAAAAGAGATATAAAACTGAGATCTTTGTAATTATTGAACATATGTTAAGCAATGAAGATATTTACTCTATATCTAAGACTATTGGTTTTCAGTAGTGTTTCACAGATGACAAATGCAAAATTTGGATATTCTGGATTGATGAAATTAATCTCCAAATCAATTCATTGGAGGAAAAATATATAATCTATACTTTTAAACATCCTTCACTGAGAAAAGAGTGCCAAATTGGATTCGTCTATGCTAAACACACTAATAAAGAGAGAAGGAAAATGTGGGATTCTTTATCAACATTCAAAAACACTCCTCTCTGTCTTATTGGTGATTTCAATGTCATTTCTAATACATATGAATACATTGGGCCTTCGGTACCTAATAACAAGAACATTTTAGCCTTTCATAAGTTCATAAGCTTTAATAATTTCTCTGATATACCAACATTTGGATTCCTATATACTTGGACAGGGATGAGACCAAAGGGTAGGGTGTGGGAGAGGCTTGATAGAGAGCTATCTAATAGCATCTGGTGGGAAAAAATTTAGTCCTCTCATATACAAACACTAGCTAGAGACTAATCAGACCACAACCCCTTAATTCTCACATCTCTGAAAATCCAATTACTCTAGTCATAAATCTGTCAAATTTCTCAATTGTTGGATCAACCATCCATCCTTTATGAAAATAATTGAAGAAGTCTAGAACTTACCCTCTAATCTTCATGGGATGAAAAGACTGGTTTTCAAATTAAAAATCTTAAAAACTGCTCTAAAACAGTGGAATACATATATCTCTAGGAATATTTTCACAGTAGTTCAAAGGTGTGAAGATGCTCTAATCAAAGCTGAATGAGATCTTCAAGTTTCAAAAAACCAAAACACCTTTATAGTATTCAACCATGCTAAAGCAAATCTCTCAAAAGTCCAAACAAACCAGGAATCTTTCAGGAAGCAAAAGTCAAGAATTAAGCAGTTAACTGAAGGTGATTCTAACACAATTTTTTTTCACCAATCAGTTCAAAATAAACATAAAAAACAAATTATTTCGGGAGTAAAAGACTCCAATAGTAACTGGATGTATGATCATAACCTTATAGGAAATGAAGCAGTAGCTTATTTTTCTGATCTTCTATCACATGAAGAGTCTGATCCAACTGGTATAAACACAGCTTGCCAGTCGGAAAATTTATCCAGTCCAATTATCAGTAACATGAACCATGAACTAACCAAAAGTGTTACTGTGGAGAAACTAACTCATATTTAATGAACATGAATAGTGACTCAGCCCCAAAACCTGTTGGTTTCCCAGGATTGTTATACAAAACATGCTGGCACATCATCAAAGATGATTTATTACAAGTTGCTCATGATATCTTTAATCAAACTGAAATCCCTAAGGCCATAACTGCAACACACATCGTTTTAATACCTAAAAAATATGTTTCCTCATCGTTCAAATACTATAAACCTATTAGTCTTTGCAACTTTACAAACCAAATCTTTACCAAAATAATTGCTGAAGGGCTAAAGCCTTTCATGAATGAAATCCTAAGCCCTGAACAATCAGCCTTCACATCTGGTAGAGAACTATCTGAAAATGTACTCTTAATGAAAGAAATGGCAAGCTACATAAACTCAAAACCAAGGAGCTTCAATATGATAATGGAATTAGATATGATGAAAGTATTTGACAGGGTTTCTTGGTCTTTATTGTCTAAGCTTTTAACTAAAATGAGTTTGTAGATAAATTTGGTAATCTTATCACTAACAACAGAAGATCAGCATTTTTTCAGTTTTAGTTAATGGACATTCTTTTGGATTCTTCCAAGCTTCAATGGGTTTAAAGAAAGGAGACCCTTTATCCCCTTTGCTTTTTATACTAATGGCAGAATCATTTTCAAAATCATTGGATTCTATTTTCAATATGCTGAAATACCTCATTATAAGCTTCCAAAGAGCATGCTTAATGTAACTCACCTCTCCTTTGCTAATGATACAACAATATTTCTTAAATACACAAAGTCCGGAATTTTAAAAAAACTCATGGGATTCTTCAAATTTTATGAAAAAGCTTCAGGAAAAAAGATTAACTATGAGAAATCTTCCTTTCTCATATCCAAAACTCCTACTCCAAGAATAATCAATCATATCAAGTGTGAAACACAAATGGTTCAGGAAAATGTTCCTTTCAAATAATTGGGCTCCCGAATTTTTATTGGAAGAAACAATAATTCCCATTACCTTAACCTTCTTAACTCTATTAATTCAAAAATCTTACAGTGGCAAAACAAGCTACTATCACTAGCAGGGAGGGTGGTCTTAATTAAACATGTTCTATCATCTATTCCTCTGCATATCATAACTGTTCTAAAACCTACAAATCACATGATCAATAAAATCCACAAGATAATGGAAAATTTATTTTGGAAAAGGAAAACATCAGTATGCCAATCTGGAAGAATATAAAGATCCTTTGAAACACGTTGTTTCCCCTTTGATGAAAATGGGCTTGGGTTTTAGAATTTACATCTAATGATTAAAAGATTTTCTTTAAAACTATGGTGGAAACTCCAACATGGAGATTCTTTATGGGCCAAATTCATGTGGTCAACACCAATTAACCATCAATCAACAAGAACTTGGAAAAGAATAAAGGAAGTTTATGATCTTGCCATTAAATACAACCAAGTCCAAATTGGTAAAGGATTAGTCTCTTTTTGGGACTCAAATTGGTTAGGTATAGGACCTCTAATAAATAAATATAATCCAGAGGTGGAGCTACCATTTCCTAATCTTACAGTTGCTGAATTTTTAACTCAGCCTACACCTTATCAAAGTGTCCTTCAAAATCAACTACCTACTCATATCACTCATAATCTAAGCCAAAATCTTATTCTATTCCATGATTATGAGGATAAATTGATTTGGAAACCTAATCCAAATGGACTTTTTTCTCTGAAATATGCATATGAAGTAATCAAGCCAAAAAATTATAAAATACAGACATTCAACTATCTCTGGTCTGAAGTTCTTCCAAAGAAAACTAGTATTATGAAATGAAAATTATTGAATAGACTTGTTCCTTTCTCAAATGCGCTAGAAGATTTCACATTCAACATGCCTTTGATTTATTTCTTCTGTATGCAAGATTCTGAGAGTATTCATCACACTTTTAGCAGTTGTCCTATATATTATAAAGAAGATTTAGGACAGAATTGATAAACTTTTTGACATCTCTTCCCAGCCTTTGGAATACTTATGGGATAGACTCTATAATTACTGGAATATTAAAATGGTTTTAATGAAATCATTAAAATTATACCATGTTTATGTATTTGGTTCATTTGTTGTGCAAGAAATACTTATTTTTTGACCAAATAAAGGCTAATGCAGACATTATATTCAGGAAAACTATGTGGCAATTGAATGACATACTGATTGGTTTTGATATTAAATGTATGTGGAACTTGACATCTGGGACTCCAAGATTATTGATATGCAGGCAAAAAAAGTTATTGAGAGGAAGAGAGTCCACTGGCAACCCCCCCCCCCCCCCATCATTTGAAATTCAATTCTGATGGGTCAGTACTCAAGAATCGAAATGCAGGAATTAGATTCATCATAAGAAATTCCAAAGGGCAGCTTGTATGTTCTGTAGCAAAACAAGTGCAAAAATGTAGCAGTTTTCAAGCTGAAGTTCAGGTACTCCAATATGGTTTGGAAGCAGCCTTGAATTATGAGATCAAACATATCCAAATTGATTGTGATTCTGAATTATTGGTGAAGATAGTGAGGAAAGACTTCAGACTATCGTGGCAATGAACAAATAACATTCGTCAACTTCAAACCTTCTTCACCAAATGGAGAGTTCTATTTCACATATCTACAGAGAAGCCAATAGTGTCGCTGATGCTTTAGCAAGGCTTGCTAGCGCTAAAAATGTAAAAAAAAAAAATTGGTCTTTACAGGTCTTTCTAATGACATAAAAGGGATTATTCAGTTGGACTCGATCTCCTTTCCATATATTAGGAAATCCAAATGAATCTTAATGTTTTCCAGAGTTTACTGTTTTAGTTGGGGTTTTTTATAAAAAGATTTACAAAGGATATCCTTTATCAGTCTCTCTGCATTGGATTTTTACTATGAAGCCTTATTTTTGTAGAACAAGGCACTGCTCTCTACTTGTTGTGTTGATAGGTACTAGAGTTTGGCCATTTTTATTGAGCTGGGCTGCTGGACTACAATGGGAGAAAACAAAGCATGAAGATAGATTTTTTTGGGCATTTTGAATTTTTCAGAGACCTTTGCTGCTTCAACCTCATCATTTTGCTTCACAATCGTATTGGCGATAACTTATCCAATTCAACAAAGTGTTTCTACACCCCTTCTGCATCAAAATTGAATCTCTTCTGGGGAAGGGATTTTCGAGGGACTATTATGGAAGGCCGCATCTTTCTGTTAACACATGGGTGTGGGGACAAAAAAGTGGGAGGCCATAATAGTTCTCGAAATGGAATTAGAGCCATACCTTTTGTTAACATGGGTTTTGGAAACAAAGGGTATGGAGAGAAGTTACTTATTCATAGCTCTTCCACTATAGAATATATAATTGTCACTACTAGAATTACCCCCCTATAACTAGAGAAATTTTCGTTGTAAAAAAGCTCAAAGTGGTTGTAATCGCCTATTTACACCAAATATTCGTGTGGTCGTAATGGGTTTGGTTGTAATTACAAGTCTATCTTTTGGTTGTAAAAAATATCTATTACAACGACAAATTTTGTTGTTAAAGAATTTTTTTATGCCACCTTCATTTTATTTATATAACATTTAATTTCGTTGTAAATACAAGCATTTACAACATAATACTATATTGTAAAAATACATTTATCATTAAATTTATTGCTATTATATTTAATTACATTATATTTATTTTATTTGCTATGAACATAAAAATAAATATTAACAACTGAAATTCATCATTCTTTTATAAATACATAATAGGTATTCAATTTTAAATTCATAACATTTAAAATGTTGAACATCTTTGACTACAAAATAAAATCTCAAGAGAAAGTAACTTTAACATTATTTTCTTAAATCGAGTTTCATGTAGCCAAAAACTTCAATTACATTTCTTGAATTGCACTCGTGGTAATCCTTAATAACCTGAAAGATCAAAGGGAAAAAAAAGAGTTATAACCGATGCACTCAGTCCCTTGCAAAAGACAGGTGCATGAAAGCTTAATATAAGTTAGGCCGACATATTTTCCAGATATCAAAGGACATTGTAAACCCATGATGAAACAAATCCGGACATTGTAAAACTATACTTAGCCTCCCCAAACTATGTAACCTGACATCAAGAGAATCACTCTTTCTGCCCTTAAAACAAAAGGCAGGGTTTCACTTTCAACAACCGTCTTTCTAGGAGAAGTAATTTCCTTTAAAATGTAGCGATTTTGTTATATCAAAGTGCCAAACATACGCCATGCTTAGTAGAATTGGTTCTATTTAATCCCACATTGCCAAGAGGAGGTTAACAGGAGGGTGATTATAATCAGAGAAGAAGCAGTGAGCTATAATGTCATTAAGTTATTCTTGGACAGGAAAATACATGACCACAGGCTGAAAACATTATTTAACTGATATGAACAAGAGTTAAGTCCAAAGAACAGACTTTCAGTCTGGGAGAGAGATGATAGCAGACAATGTTAAACAAGTAATATCCAAAGTAACCCAACAATTTTAGGCTTCTCACTCGAATTATTCATCAAGTGGGCTCAAATTTGAAGCAACAACAGCAACCGTGTCTTAGATAGAAACAATGGAGTCAGAAGAGTAATTAGTTTACAGCATATCTCCTATAGAAAGGCTGAATGTTGAGTTAGTGAACCACTAAAGTTTTTCTTCTCATTTTCCCCAGCCCACGTGCCTTTGGGTGCTACCAACAGGGAAGGCCAATTTTTTGGTCATATAAATTTCACAGCATACATTTTTAAGAAATACAACTACTTCATAACATGACTGATAACATCTACAGTTAAACTAATTTTTCATTAAACAAAACAAAGAATCTCAAAAACAAGCAGTACATAAGTTAGCCAGTTCATAACAGATTTATCAGTTACTTCCTAACAGATTTATCAATATATTATAATTGCAATGAAACCAATTTTGTGGAATGCATTCAAAGATCAATTACCTGCATATATATAATTCCATACAAGTGAAGTTTCCAGTGCTCAAAGTAAAATACTCAAAAACATGCTGGTGAGAAGCCATTGAAAACGCAAATGTTAGAGATAGGAACATGCTAATGGAAGAGATGCAGATACATGTCCACATACCTTAACCTTGTCCACCCATTCCATGCTTAAACCAAAGACACGACAGCCTAAAAGTAAGTTTATAGTACCTGCAGCTCTAGAGATGTTTAACTGTATATCATATGAAATATACTTAATAAGTTATCATCTGAAATCACAGTATTAACATTCAAAATACAGTATTTCTCAAAATGTCACTCTTCTCAATATTGCTAGTTGCCATGAGATTGCTTGCTTCAATCACACTTAGTAAACAGGAACCATAATATATCCCATTCAAAAAATTCTTCCTTTGCAAGTTTAACAACTATGCTACTCAAAGGATGCACTACAACAACCTGGAAGCGAACTAAACTGGCTTTCTACAGATCCGTAAAGTATGTGTCGAACAGAAATACCAGCAATACTACATAAAAAATATGACATAAGGTGGAAAAGCACAGTGTATTTCCATGGTCACTGATGTGTCCTGTATATAGCAGTAGCACTCAGCACTTTTATTTTGGATATCCATAATCTTCTCCTAAGTTGTGAATATATCAATCACTCCAAAAATTCACTATTATTCTCCTTGGGAATATCATATCTCTACTATTATGGACTTAGAAATTTTAGCATTACCAATGACTTCACTAGCACAGAATAAATGTTTGTGAAGAGGATCAATTTTAAGTTGTATATCTACATGTGAAACACTCTTTTCAACATGCGAAACAAGATAAGTCTTAAAGTCACAAAAACCCAACCACGGCCAGGATGTTAACCTGTTATCACATCTACAAGATTTTGTCCATGGATTAAACTTCCATATCTAGGCCCAGGATGTTCCCTTCCTTGGCCATACGAGGGCAACAGAAGCCAGTACTTCTCATCCTGAGAGACAAAATAGCCTGAATTACGAGATAATAGCAGGTTGATGAAGACATAACCTAAAATGTCAGTCTCTGGACTTCAAAAAGAATCTATTAAGTGCCATGAGAGCGCACAGTGGATCAACACACAACATACAACAAGTGATACGAACACAGAAACCTACAAAACTTCATAAGAAATTCCGTTTAAAGATACAGAGTACATATGAGAGCCCAGTTAGTAACCATTCACAACAATGGCATATTAATATAGTATATAAAATATAATGACTTTCTTCACATAAATATATTCATCAAAACATTAAAGTAAGTGCTCATCATTGTAGAAATCCCAAAAATGAAATGAATTCAAGCCTTCCAGATTCAGATACTCACAATACAACATCCATCACAATTAGCAATTTGCAAAAGAGGATATAAAAAAACAAAGTCATATGACTGGTGAGCCAGGAGCCAGGGGGCACATTGAGATTGAGCAGCCCACCGCCTTTCTTCCCGAGCTTGGATATCGCCCTGAAAGCACACTCAAAAGCAGCAGTATTTACAATAACACCATCCCCAACAGCCCCAAAATCCGTCAAGTTGAACGCCGCCAGCCGAAGCAGGGGAAAGAAGGTAGAAACAAAAGGTGGGACAGGGGGTAGAAAAATAAAAGTAAACCGGAATCAAAATACTAACAGAATTCGAATAATTCTTATCCAAACATACCAGGTTTCTGAGAAAAATCTGAGCCTTGAGTTTCCGAGCAAGGAAGCGAGACCAATTAATAAGAGCAACTCCAATGGTTTACTCTATCTTTCAGTTGCTACAGTAATTTTTTACGGTTGCTACAGTATATTTACTCCAATGGTTTACTCTATATTTTCCTCCAAAAAGAATATTCCTTCATTTTCTTCATAACACTAATTTTAA
>JAULKM010051544.1:0-12718 GCA_032355605.1 Rubia tinctorum
CCCCGACTTGCCAACTATCTACTTAGTTGTATTTAGTAAGCATATTGGGCTTAAAAATATTATCTTTGAGAGGTACGGCGATGACCTCCCAGAAGGTGGCATGCCTATATGAGTTTTGCATGCGGTTCGGTAGGCCTGAAGTGCATCATCCAATAGAGCACTCAATCCTTTATAGACGGGTTTACCGTATGTTCAAGGATTGTCTTGATTTCCCAATTAGATATATCCACTTGACCATTTATTTGTGGGTGGTAGGCAGTGGGTGTCCTATGGGTCACTCCATATCTTTTAAGCAAGGATTCCATTTTATTGCCAGAGTGATTACCTCTATCACTAATTATGGTTTAAGGTATACCGAACCATGAGATGATGTTGGATTTGAGGAAACTCATCACTATTTCCGTGTCATTTTTCTTTGTCACTTTGGGCTTAACCCATTTGGGCTTATAATCCACCACCGCTAGGATATAACAATTACCACCGGACTCGGGGAAATGACCCATGAAATTGATTCCCCACACATAAAAAATCTCATCCGACAATGAAAGAACTTTGGCATCTCAATTTTGATGGAGATATTGCCCATCTTTTGGTAGCAATCAAAAGCTAGAATGAACTATCGGTATGTTTCAACATGTTAGGCCAATTAAGGCCACATTTTTCTACCCTTTTAACCATCCTCTTACAACCAAAACGTCCACCTACATCGGAAGAATGACAAAGTTTAAGTATTGGTTCTACCTCATCTTTAGAAACACACCTCCTCATATCTTGATCGGAGCAATATTTCCATAAGTAATAATTCTCCCAAAAATACTCCTTCGCTTCATTTACCAACCTATCCTTTCTTAATTGATCAAAGAAGGAGGGAAACTCCCCCGTGGCAAGGTAGTTTACTATGTCAGCATACCAAGGCTGGCTAGTTTTCACCCTCGAACAATTGTTTGTCAGAAAATTCTTCCTTAATGGGTTCCAACTTGGGATTTTACTTAGTGGGATTTAGGCTCTCGAGGGTGGGATTTAGGCTCTCAAGGGTTGTCAATCTACTTAAATGGTCGGCCACCACATTCTCACTTTATCTCTCACTTCGTGGCCCAACCCATTCAAAAGAAGTATCCACCTAATGAGCCTAGGTTTCACTTTCATCTTAATAATCAAATGGCGAAGAGCCGCATGATCTGTGTACACAATGACCTTACTTCCTAAAAGGTACTTCCTAAACTATGCAAGGGAAAACACTACGGCCAGTAACTATTTCTCCGTAGTGGAGTGATTATGTTGTACGTCATTAAAATTCATCGGCGCATAGTAAATATGATGTGCCAAATTTATATCATATTCTTAGCACATTTGAAGTCCGATTTTGTAATATATTAGGGATTTAATTTGAGGGAAAATTACATTTTATCAATTAGAAGGTTAGGATCATAACACATGTTTTATGTTCTAATTCTTTTATTTATGAAATGTTTTGAAGATCATTTTGAAGACTCCGTTTGAAGAGTTTGGGTTTGAAGAATTCGGGATTAAAGAGGCGATGTAATTTTGAAGAGAAGGCCAATTATTATGGAAATTAGTAAAAGATGGGCAGAAAGCTCCGCACGGTCCATGTACACGGCCAACGTCAATTTGGCACGGTCCATGCCAAAGGGTCTAGCGGCACATTTTGTTGCTTTTCTCTGTTAAATCCTAGACTATAATACTCCTCTCTTCCCCCCCATTAAAGCATACGATGTTCTCCTCTCCAAAACCCTAGATAACATTTATTTCTTTGTCATTTATCAAATGATTACCATGGATATTTGTGTTTCTTTTATGGGTTTAGCTAATCTAGGATAAATATAATTCTGGGAGCAATTGGTAAGCATTTATAGTATGAATTTGTGAGATTTGATTTCTTCTATTTTGTGCTTTTATTATCAAGTGTATTTTGTGCTTTCTTGTGTAGTTAATGCATGATTTAGACTAGGATAATAAAGTAGTTGATGATTGTGGGTTAATTATTTGCTAGGTTTTTGGTCAAAACCAGGATATTTTGACTTTTTGTGGATGTGATTATAGTTAGTTGATGTTAGGTTATAATTGGGTGTGGAAACTAATTATGATTATTAATTGATGAAATTGCTTAGATTTGGGATGAATTTCAATGGGTTTATCTTAATATTAATGTGGCTCACTAAAAGCGTTTAGAACGATACCGATCCTATTAGTCGTTATTAGTAGATACATTTGTGCTATCTCGATATTTCTCGCTTGTAGAATATTTTTTAAGTTTTATTGATTCTCCATGTGTATTCCTATTCTAGGGGAAGTCTATGTTGCCGACCATCTAGGGTGACCCGAGGGTAAGGGTTATTGTGTGGCGCCAATCGCCCACTCTAACTATAACCAAGGAGAGGCAAGAAATATCTTCACCCGAACGGTGTTGATAAGTTCTCCACAATATCTGATTAAGGAATAAAAATAGGTTAATTAATCGATGATCAAAGGATGACTAGAAATGTAAACCAATTGCGCCCAAGACTCATAATCATCTTAATTATATCTTTCATGCTAGTTTGTTCGTAGTTATATTATTTTCTCTAATTGTTGGTTAATTTAACAATTTAAAGCAGACGTACTATTTTCTAAAATCAAAACCCCCCAAATTGGTTACCACAGAGATAGAGTGACTACTTCGTGTGCTTTTTATCTACGTTTAACACTTGATAAAACCCCCTTTTCCTCGTGGACGACCCCAACTTGCTACTATTCACTCTCTAGTAGTTACGTAATATTAGGTCCTATAAATAATATCGTTAAGAGGCACAACGATGGCCTCACAAATTTTGGTAACGCTGCCAGGGAAGAGGTATATTTTATTAAACTGTTAGTGTAGTTGTTCATTTGTTTTGTGTTTTTGCTTTTTTGTGGTTGACATTTGATTTCTTTTGTGATTGTTGCTTGGGATAAGGTTGTATTTCTCTAGTTCTTTGTTTATGATTAATACTCGTACCAATAGACAAGAACTCTTGCACTACGATTCCGATCTTTTAGGAACACTCCATGCAAGAACTCTTGCACTAAGATTCATATAAAAAGGCCAAGCCAAGGGCTCCAATCGAGTGATCAAATCAATCCTTGAGAAAATGGTTAATCTGAATAGAAAGGATTGGATCATTTGGTTAGATAACGTTTTGTGGGCGTACATAATGACCTATAAGATTCCAATTGCAATGTCTGCATATCGGTTGGTTTTTGGAAAGCTATGTCACTTACCGGTTGAGCTTGAATACAAAGAATATTGGGCAGTAAAAAGATTGAATATGAATTTGGATGAGGCCGGTGTGCACCGAAAGCTTTAATTACAAGAGCCTGAGGAGATTTAGAATGACTCCTATGAGAACACTGCAATTTACAAGGGGAAAACCAAGGCCAGACATGATAGTTTAATCAATAGAGATGACTTTGGCATTTGTAAAAAAACTTTTTCTATTCCAATTACACCTTAGGTTATTTCCGGGCAAATTGCGGTCAAAGTCGATTGGCCCTTTTGTGGTGATGAAAGTTTTCCCGTATGGGGCGTGTAGATTATGAGTGAGAAAACTTCCAAAGTCTTAAAAGTGAACGGCCACCGTTTGAAACCCAATTATGAGAGTTTCCAACAAAAACTAGTGGAGATAACACTTCTTGACAACCTAGTTAGTGAGTAGTGGTTTCGGTGTAAATACGTCATGTCGACGACGTTAAATAAACATTTTTTGATCATCCAGATGCTTTTAGTACAATTTCGCAGATGTAGATTCATTTTGGTTTCTTTCTGAATAGGTCATACAGACGACATTAAATAAGCTTGGTTTTGATCATCCAGATGCTTTTAATGCGATTCCGTTGATGTAGCTTCATTGTTTTGGATATTTGTGAATAGGTTGTGCCAACAACGTTAAATAAAGTCAGTTTTGATCATCCAGACAATCATTGATACTCCCTTGATGTAATTGTGCATCTTTATTAAAATTAATTTTGCTTTAGAATCATGCAATTATGGGCACTTTCGTTGTTTTCCTTATAATTTATTAGATTCCTCTTTCCTATATTTAGGAGAAATATTATTTTTGGTGTGCATTAATTTATATATTTTTTAACATTAGAATATGGAGAATTTGACATGGACCGTATAAGGTGACACATACCGTGCAAATTTGATGCGGTCCTTGTCAAAATTTAGAAGCAGAAAAAAAATTGTGCATGGATAGAACCGATGGCACGGACCGTATAAATTTAGCACGGTCTATGCCAAATGCAAAAGCAGTAAAATTTGGTGTAGGGGCAGAACCGGTGGCACGGATAATGTAAAAGTGGCACGGTCAGTGCCAAATTCTGAAGCAGAAACATACCTTCTCCTCCAGCCGAGACCGATTTCCCTCTTTTCCTCCCTTCTGCGATCGACCGAATTCATCCATCATCCACCACCCTTTTTCACTGGAAAACACCCCCCACATCTCTTCCAAATTCACCCCATCTCATCTCCCACCCATTACCCTCTCATCAATCAACACACAACCATCATAAAATGAAATCGTTTCAAAACTCAAGAACCATGAAATTTGGGTATTTTTGAATTTTGCTCAAGTTCTTCCCCTGGCTTGAATTGGACATCATGGGAGGCTAATATTCGTCGTGCTACGAACATTCTCCATCAATTTCATGATACTCTTCTCAAACCTTTCCGGTTGATTCTTGTGTTTTGAAATTTGAAGATTGTTCTTGTGGTGGTAATTGTGATATTAAATCTAAGGGTAGACATTTGCATTGTCTGGGTGGATATTGTTGGTATTCGAAGAATAATTTGGGGCTATTTAGATGATTTTGGTGTTATTTTTGTGAGTGTGGTGCTATTTTTGTGATTGTTGGAATATTGGATTGATTTTTGTGCTATTTTGGTGAATTGTGGTGCTATTTTTGGTGATTGTGGTGTTGTTTTGGAAATTTTGTTGTTGTGTAGTTTAATTGTGGACTGTGGTAGTATTGCATTGTGGGATTGATTTTGTGAAAATGGAAACGAAAAGAAGCCCAGCTAGTTTATCTTGAGCCCCCTCCAAGGACTTTATGGGATTAATTAAAATTAAGGGAAACTTTGACTCCAACTGGGAAAACTTAGTCCAAAGGACCATTATGGTGATTTCGTTGGCTCATACGGCCACTCTCGAAAGGCTAGGTATAGAGGAACTTGTATTCCTGTTGCTGGATAAAGTTGGTTTAGGATTCTTCTCGAACAATAATAGACCCACTTTTCGCCGTTTCATTCTTGAGTTTCTAGCAGCCATAAAGAGAGTGGAGCGTGAGAATGACAAGTATATCACCTTCAACCTCAATGATGAGAGGCGTCAGCTCAGCTATGGCAAGTTGAAAGACATCTTTGGTTGGAACTATGACGAGGGATTGAAGACTTTCTTATAGTGCCCGACATTAATGTGGGGCTATTTTGGGTAGCAATCTTGGGGAGAGCATTGAATAAAGGGGACAAGATCTCATTTATTGTCCACCCCACCTTGATATTTTAGCATCGTTACCTATCTATAACCATCTTCTGTCATGAGGAGCCCACTCAAATCTCACACTTCAATCTGAAGTGCCTTTGGGCGATGACTTCCGAGGTGCAGAGCCATCCAGACTGGGTGGACTATTGGGTCCACATATGCTTGATTAAGAAGTTTCAAGAAGGTTCTCCCTAACAATATAGAGGTGGTGTTCCTTTCAATTTCCAAATCTAAAACATAAAATCATCCAGGAATGTTAGTCTAATCACATAAACCATTGCATCCGCCACTTTGCCTCTTAGGTATATGGTGGAGCGATTGGCCAAATGGACTACCACCCTGGTGGCATGCATTTTTTGGATAGTTCAAAGATATATACAGAATGTAAGGTATAACATTAATGGAAAACCCTAAATCCACTACAGCATCTTTAATCAAGGTTTCCTGAATTGTGAAAGGGATAAAAACATGTCGGGATCTTTGCACTTAGGAGGGAGGTAAATTTACATGATGGAGGAGAGGTGATTACTAGATTGATTTACCATTTTAAGCCTAAATTCATGTCTTGAATTACATAATTTTTTAACAAATTTTTCACATTCAGGCATAGAATTGATAGTCTCAAACATAGAAGTGCTAACCTCACAATGGTTCAAAATACCAAATTGATAGTCTCAAACATAGCAGAGCTTCCTTATAAAATAGCTTCCTTCTCCTTACTAGCTAGCTTACCATTCCGATTAACTCGCTCACTTTCCCCCAAACTTTCTCAATGATTGAGGAGAGTTGAATTTCGAAATCTCTGATGCAGCCAAATACTTGGTTTTGAACCGAGTCACTAACTTTACCAAAATTTGTCAAAGCCCCAAGTCTTTCTTCACATGCATATTTGGGGGTGTATCCCATGAGCGGACTGGATGAGTTAAAGTATGGTCGCCATGCTCAGTCCCGTTGGTCTTGTAATGCAGAAAGTTCCATCTCTCTCCCATAATCACTTTAAGCAAGAAAAAGTTTCTGTCGGATGATAGAATTGAAACACCCGATAAAGTCTCATAGATTAAATACTCTCTCCCTACATTTTTTTTAAAAATAAGAAACAAGGAAAACAACAATGTTCAGAATTGTAGTGCAAGGGTACTCGGTTTGCACTAAGAACTCAAGAAATATCTATTCTGAAAAATAATAAGATAAAGAAGAACACTAACTACTCAACTAACACGCTATGGAAGTTCACAACTAGACCTTTGGATTAACTTCTTCGGAAGTGGCGCCAAAATTTGACTCGCCTCCTCCCGACATTGTTAAACTTAAGAGGAGGATAAGTATTAAGGGTCAATAATAAAAAAAATATATTGTTGCTCCCGTTCCTATTACTATTCTACCTATGGGGTAGATAGTGGCAACACCGGGATCATCCACAGAGAAGTTTGGAATATAAGAGTCAACTACACACAACCGCGATCAAGATGTCAATCATTCACGTGTGAGGAATCGTCAGTATTGCTAAAAAAGGCTTTTGAGGGGGGTGTTTACTAACAACTACTAGCATGAAAATTAGAAGAGAATAAACTGTGTAAATGAGCACTTGGGGAGTATTTGTATAACATGATCAATGATGTTTCTATCCACGATTCCATCACATTCAAGAACTACAAACCTATTCTAGTGTTTATGACACATGGTGTGATCGATGGTGAACACTTCTCCATACCTGTGATGCAGGGTGAACATGTACTAATCTTCCATCAGTACGGCCTCTATAATTTGGGAAGTGCAACAATGATAGATAAGAGGTTCGAAAGCGGATATCTATTTTCCCCAAGGCTTTGTCATTTGTAGTTTTTATCCTTTTTATTAGTTTGTTGCATGATTAGCATAAGTACTTGACTTTGCTAGTTGTCTTGTCTTTTCTTTCATAACTTAGGAAAACCAATCCAAAATCCCCCTCCGTACATGCTTATATCTAGGCTTATATCCACCCTTATATATGTAAACGCTTAGGAAAATTCCTCCTCTCTGTTAACGACCCTGACTTGCCACTATCTACTTAATTTTATTTAGTAAGCATTTAGGGCTTATAAATTGTATCTTTGAGAGGTATGACGATGACCACCCAAATTTTGGCACCACTTTCGGGAAATAGGCGTTTATTTTTAAGTGTTTGGGCATAATTGGTTGAATATTAGCTAGTTGTTTTATTTTCCTTTTCTTTTTGTCTATTTTTGTTCATAGTACGTATTTCTCGAGTTCTTGGTGAATTCTTATTGAGAAATCCTTGAAATATCATTCTGACCTTTTTGAAAAAATAAAATATAAGGAACATCTCAACTTGAGGGAACTCATGATGAGAAAAAAGGCTCAACGAGCAATGTTTTGTAGGATTTTTCATTCCGACCATCCTACCAAATCTTTCTATATATTGAGGGATAGACACTTTGAGGAGGAAAGAACCGTTGGTTTTCAAAACCAAGGGTATTATGAAGAGTGCTATCATGAGGATAGAGTTGATTGTTTTCAAGTGTAAGAAGTTGAAGAATGGTATCTGTGCCACGATTATGACAATCCAGAGTGGAGTGGTAATCTGAATTTGTGGTATGAAAATGAGCTAGAAAACCAACCTTACGAGCAATATAGTTTCCCCCACCACCTTAAACCATATCCCAAAACCAAGCCGAAGAATGAGGTTTAAGTTTGACAAATTCAGAGATCATAGATTCATGATCAAACTTGACCAAGTTAGCCAAGATTAATGAGGAAGTGGAAGCTCAAACTTCCTCATAACTCATGGCTTTGGAGGGGAATGTGAGCAACATGATGAAAGTGGTTATCAGAATGGAAACTCGTTATTCCAAAGATACACCATCCCAAGTCGAACTCGAAGATACGGTGAGTGAGGTCACCTTGATGAATGAGTTCGAGTTCAAAGGGGATGAGGAGTCGAAAGTTAAATACAAAGAAGTTGAGGAAGAGGTTATTCTGCGATATCCATTGCCACCATCACCCCTACCCCCACCAAGTGAACCGACTCCACCATTTTCAAAAGTTTTGAAGGAGATAAAAGAGGAGAAAAAAGACTATACCAAGCCTCCTAACCACCCCACCCCTTTAAAACCAACTCCACCTCCATAAGACTTTCCTCTTGAAAGTTTTGTACCCCCACCTCTCTACTTTTAGATGCTCATGGTGAAGGGGTTCAATCCTTCACCACATGGATAACATTAGGGTTGTGCCGATAACCTTGAACATACGGAGCTAACTCGTGCCGACAATGTAAGTAAATTCAGCTTTTATTTTGGTTTTTGTCATTATTTTTTGTTTTTTTATCCTGTTCTTTTCACAGTATGTTTTCCAGGATTTTGTAGAAAGATGAATTGCATTGCATTTCATTGTAGAAGATGAAGAAATGATAGCCATGATAAGTGCTAGGAAACTCTGTCTGTCGCGAGTCACGACAGAGATGTCATGAGTCGTGATGAACAAGGGAAATTTTCATCTCCCAGTTCCACTAAATCACGAGTAGAGACAACCATGTCACTATCACGATGGAAATCAGTTTAAGATTCACAATTTGCAGCTCTTAGGTCTACATTTTTGCGATCATGATTGAGGTGTCATGAGTCGCGATAGATCGTTGCTAGTCGCGACAATCCTATCTCAATCACGATGGAAATCAAAGGGATTTTGATAATTTTCAACTTATAGTTCCATTTTCTCGCGATCACAAAATACCCATCGCGAGTCGCGACACTCCATCGCGAGTCGCGACAGTGTTTTTGCGATCGCGAGAGCTGCCCTAGATTACTGAATCATTTTTTCTTCTCAACCAACTACTCCTAAGCATCACCACACTTCAAGTCATTTATCCACAATCTTGCATATATAGACATATGATCATTATTTCATCTTTATAAGCCCTTTGTTGATTGTAGTGTGCCGACTACATTATTGTGACTATGGTTGCTAAATTCTATAATGATGCTTGGATATTTGTCGATGTATATTAGATATTTTTATTGGATGATTTCATAGTGGCGAATGCAAGAAGGAGTGGTTGTTCTTTGGGAGTGTTATGGTTATTAACTTTCAAAGCTAAACCAAATATTTCAAATTCCTATGTACTTGTGAGTTTGATGTTGTTATCTGTGATGTTTGTTCTAGATCAGATTGTGGTAAGGAGACAACATGTTGCTCAAGGGGTGAGTTTCTTTTCGGCATCTCTACCTCCCCCTCCGATTTCGGTAAAATTTCGGAACCAAATTCAGACAAATACATTGGATTGCGCTGTATAACCAGTAACTATGTAGAGAAATGAGAGTCACTTTACCTCTTACCTTGATTTTTATCGTTCTTGCCTTATATGTTTACATTGATGGCAATGTAATGTTTTAAGGGTGGGGAGGGGTTAAAGGATTTACATGCATGTATGCTTGATCTTGGAAGCTTTTTACTACTTTGGATTGGAAAAACATGGGAATATGAAACAAATTTAAAAAATAAAAAAATAAAAAGAAAAAGAAAACCAGCTATGTTGAAAACCCCAGAGGGAAATTTAGACAACATTGGGGGCCTGGAGAGGTCGAAACCCCAAAAGGGCGGCCTAGGTAAAAATGGTAGGCTAAATGTGGGTGAGATGTGACCCTAAGAAATATGATGTGTGGTTAGGATAAAAACTTGAATGGGCTCCTAGAAAAAATGAGAGAAAGAGAGAGAATTGTTTTGTTAAAAATCTCTCATTTGTCGGCGTTAGAGTCATAAGATTGCGGTTGATATATGGATGAATCGGGTAACCTAACATCATAGGACTTCTTGGGATTGGATAACTTAGAGGGGAAAACAAAGTAGGATTGCCAATTCTTTATTCTTTCGGTACTTCATTTTGGTTGATATATTGGTATGAAGTGAAGTATGTGCTTAAACTTCTCATATGGTTTGAACTTCATTTTATTCCATTGGATAGTGGGATTATCAATTTGGTACTTTGAAATGTTTTTATGGGTATGAATAATTGATAGGTGGTAGGTTTGGTTAGATTTAGGAATTGGGGTTGTGTGAAGAAAAAAAAATTCTCATTTGATATTTGATTTTGGGACTTGTGATATTGAGAGTTTTTGTGAGGCTTTGATTTAGGGAATATTGGTATTAGGATGTGGACATGTGGAATTGTTTTTGTTCTTGAATATTTTCTTACTCGAGGACGAGTAAGGTTCAAGTGTGGGGAGATTTGAGGTGTCCATTTTATACGGTTATTTTGGGGACTTTTTGGATTCACTTTTGTAAACTTTTGTGCTCTAAATGTGGCATTTTTTCTTGAAATTATCTAAGATAAGTTAAGAGGGACTTTACAATTTTATTACTTTTCTATGGGATTTTGTGTTACAAGGCAAATGTCAGAAGACTTAGAAAACTTTGAAGACTATCTTTGAAGATTTGAAGACCTTTTTTTGAGCTTTGAAGAGTAGAAATAATAAAGAAAAGTGATGTGAAGAGGAGGAATTGAGAAAAGGAGAAGAAAGAAATCAAGATGTTGAATATAGGCTCCGTCGCAACTCGCGATGGTCTTGTCGCGAGTCGTGACAGACGAGAGGGGGGGGGCAGAAATATTTCCTTCTTCTTTTACTATAAATATAAAATCCTATCCTCTCTCTTCAGAACCCCGTTTCTTCCTGCAATTTTCTGGGTTTGAAACCCTAGTTTCTTATTCTTCTTTTCTTAGTTTTTGTAGATTTGTTATGTGTTTTCATTATCTAGGCTAGTAATATCCTTGGGAGCAATGATTGAAGCTTCCTTATCCATTTATTAAGAATCATTTCCATCTATTTAATGCTTTCTCTATTGTACATTTATTGTTCTTTGATATTTCTTGTTGAATACATTAATGGTATTAGAAGTTTGAGTATAAGAATTGCTTGTATAATTTCTTGTTAGGTTGGGAGAAAGTAATTAATTTTCCTCTCTTTTGATATGAAATCCAAAGAAATGAATTAGAGCTTCTAATATGGTTGATGATTTGATGAATGCTAGATAAATATGATAATGTTGAATTCTTTATCATGTTTGTTTTGTGTAGAAAATAGGAGAAGTTTATGAACGTTGAACGTTCTTGGCTAATCTTGTGTAAATACATGAATTGGTTCAATGATTCGACATAGTGTAGTGTTTATAAGTGTTACCAATCTTGTTGATTCTTTGTACTTATTGCCACTAATGGGATATTTTTAGGCGTTGAATGACTAAATGGGTCATTAGTGAGGTTTAGCAAGAGATGTCGATTTCACTCTAGTAAACTACTATCAAAGAAGGGCGGATGATCTATCTTCACAATAAGTAGTTAAAGTAGTAATAGTTTGTAGATTTAATGATGGATAAGATGTTCGGAAGCGTATATCTATTGCCCCAAAGGCTTTGACATTTGTAGTTTTTATCGTGTTTATTAGTTTGTTGTATGATTAGCATAGTTACTTGACTTTGCTAATTGTCTTGTCTTTACTTTCATAACATAAGAAAACCAACCCAAAACTTCCCACTTTACATGCTTATACATACATACATATATACATATATATGTATATATATCTATATCTAGGCTTATATCCACCATTATAAGTGTAAACGCTTTGGAAAATCCCTCTTCTCTGTGGACGACCCTGACTTTCCACTATCTACTTTATTGTATTTAGTGAGCATTTAGGGCATATAAATTGTATCTTTGAGAGGTATGGCGATACCTCCCACTAAGCCAAGTTTGCTACTATAGTTAACTCTTCGGGCCAATTTTCTGGCTAAGACTAGTGTATGGTCAATCATAACATTTACTCGGCAACCCCTATCTATACACCTATACAGTTCTGTACTATCGTTACCCTAAGCACATCTAGGTTTCCCTCCCCGAGGATATCAATAACTGCGCCACTGATGTGTCCATTTTATATTGTGATTTTAGGAATTTTTTGTACTCATTTTGGTAGACCTTTATGCTTTGAAGACTCTATTTTACCTTGAATTCCTATTATTAGAGTTGAGGGCGACTTTATTGCTTTTGTCACTTATAATAAGAATTCCGTGAGACAAGGTAATTATCGAAGATTTGAAGACCTTTAAGACTCCATTTTGAAGACTACGAAAACTTTTGAAGACCCGGAGAAAGGAAGAAGAGAAGACTACATGAAGACCAAAGAGTTAAGTCATTTGAGGGCAGGTCA